>JANAVB010027799.1:1974413-2013102 GCA_029216955.1 Iris pallida
TAATATTACTTTCTTTTAATCTCGTGGAATATAAACAACGAGAAGAGTTATTTTTATTAAAGTGTGAAGATAAAGAAGATAATGATCAAACCACCCAAAATTTGATGAATAGACCTGATCACAAAGATTTCTGAAAAATTAATTCGCATGAATCCAAGTTTAACTAGGTCATTCGAGGCAACAAACCATCACAATTACACCGCAGGCAGCGGAACATTACACAATCATGTATGGGACAATAGAAACTACAATTTTTTTTTTTTGCAGTCCTAAAGTTAAAGAACTATAACTTTATAATTTTCAAAATTTTGACAATGCTAATATATTAATATATTAGAATATTATCAAAGTCCTAATATATAGTTTCTTAAAAAGAAAGAAAATAAAAAAATAAATAATTTTTTTATCTTGCATGGTATGAAAAATGGGGGTGCCAATAACTTTGGCACCGAGGCCGACAGATGGCCAACAGTCACTCATCACTCTCTCCCTCTTCGTTACTTCCCACGCCCCCATCATTCATTTAAAAACTTCCCACCTATCCCTCTCTCTCTCTCTCTCTCTCTTTCCTCCTCTCATCGACATCGATGCCTCCGTCACTACTATCGGATCCCTCCGATCCGCGCCCGGAACCGACGTCTCCCGACGACGAGCTGCGGCGGTGGCTCCGCCGCTGCGTCGAGGCCGCCGGCAAGGGCTTCGCGATCGGCGCCGGCCTCAAGGGCGGCCTCGCCCTCTTCTCCATCCTCGTCCGCTTCCGGGCCCGGACCCGCAGCCGGAAGGCCGGGGCGATCACGAACGACGAGGCGGTGGAGGCGGCGGTGAGGGAGACGCTCAGGTACGGGCTCTTCCTCGGCACGTTCGCCGGGACCTTCGTCTCCGTCGACGAGCTCATCTCAGCCCTCGGCGGCCACAAGAGGTGAGGGAACCTGATGCCACCAACGGCTTCTCAAATTTTACATCCCTTAATTATTCGTTTTGGGGGAAACGGCGACACGGACACTGTGTCTGTTTTAGTGTACTTTGGAGCCTCCGATATGTATCCATTGAGTGTCCAATTCGTGTCCGACATGCCATGGCCACATTTTTGGAGTCCCCGTGCTTCCTAGGGCAGATCACTTGCTGCTTTGGCTATAAGATAGTACTCAGGCCAATGTTAGATATTTAGTTCTAAGAATCGATTTCAATAGTTATGTCTATCACCTAGGAAAAGACTTATTTAAAACATAATATAATTACAAATTACTTCATTTTGTAGAAGATGGCTAGTCTTGCATTTGTGTTTGTCCTTCATTGTTATTGTTATGGCCTAAGTACCTATTTTGCTCTTACTTGACTCCCACATTTAAATATGTACTCTTTATTCTAAACGAAACTAAATCGTTGACTTCATCCAACTTTGCAGTATGGTACCATAGCAAGTCTTTGGGATAGCTGTTTTATCCAAATATCTTTTCTAAAATTTCCAAAACCCTAACTCAAAAATTATGGCTGTTTAAAACCCTAATTTTGCGGATCCCTAATTTATAATTTTCCCAAATCACTAATCCTTAGCCGCCACCCTTAGGAACCCAAATTTCGACCATTTCCTTTCCCAAAAGATCTAATCGAACCTAAACCTATCTACAACCACCGTCCCTACACCCTACTTTCCGAAACCTTAGTCGACCACAACAACATCTCTGTCCCCGAGCATTGCCACTGCATAAGTGCATACATGACATTTTGTCCATCGTGATCCACTCGATGTCGACGTCCGAAGCCCATGACCCACTCGACGCTTCCCGACGACTCTAGATTTAGAGTGAGCTTCCTAGCCCAACACCAACTGGATCCGACTGCTCATCTTGGCTTCTAACCTGTCTTCCTCACATCCAGAGACCCTAGTTACAATCTCTGACGACTCTAGTTGCATGCCATCTCCACCCGACCAAGATGGTGATCTTAGCTTGCTCTATCCGACTAAGATGGTAATCTTAGCTAGCTACTTCCTCTCTTGGTTTGCAAACCCCTTTTGCTTAATACGTTATAAAAAAATATAAAATATCTTTGATGGGGTTCCTCTCTCGCAAAAAACTCAATTTCTCACAATATCTCTGATATTGTGTATTTTCTCGCAAGCTTTTCATCCGCGAATTTCTTTTAGTTTAGATATAGACATGGTTACAATAAGTTCATTATCTCGTGAGATTTTTAGTAGTTCTTGCGATAACTTCTCCTCTAAATGTGAGATTCTGCTTATACTCACGATATATTACTTAGGTCGTGAGATTTTGGCCAACTTTGCTATACTTCATTATTTCATTATTGGTTCATGATATATTTGGGAAAGATTTTAGCTTGGTGAATTTGTTGAAACTATTTGCTATAGTGTTGGTACTTTGGTGAGTTGTATATGATTGATGTCATTTGACTGCGAGCTTGTGCTTTTGGAGCTATTCTCACTTGATGTGTATGACATGCACTTGCATTATCAAATTTTTTTATGGTTCTTTGGTGGTGGCTTTTCAATGGTTCTTACTTAGCGCTTGGGATTTGCATGGTTCTTATCTCGGGTGCCCCTTCTACAGAATTCTTCTATGACTTTGTGGACTTCTTGACTATTATCCTACTTACTGTTTTCTTTTCTCGACGGGACTTCTTCAGCTTCGGTATCTTATTACTTGATGATTCAACTATTCATGTCCTTATAGTGATTTCTTCGGATACTCTAGTACTTAGGTGGTTTGCGACTCGATATTCTTCTTCTTCTCTTTGATATTGGGTACTTATTTTCTCGGTGCGATTTGATTAGGATTGATGGCGACATCGGCTTCTTTATCTTCTACATTAGGGGCTTCCTCTTTGACTATGCTACCTTACTATTTTGTACCTGATATGGGTTCTTTTTCTTCTCCTACTGCTTGTTCCATATATGACGAGTTACAAAGTTTATGAGATGAGTAGCAAAGTTTATGTGGTCTTATCTCTCAGTTATTTGGATGTGTCTTCTGCTTCGACCAACGATTTCATGTGTTATCATGGCACTTCGTGGATTCTTGATTCCGGTGCAACGAATCATATTACTCCGCAATCGGTAAAATTAACATATACAACATTTCCCAAGTTTATTATCGTGACTAATGAGGATACCACTCCAGTTCGTGGATCCGAGACATTGCCTCTTCTACACTCCATCTTCAGTCTGTGCTTAATGTCCTGGCTCACACTTCAATCTTATTAGTGTTAGTTGCCTTTTCATAGATCATAATTGCTCCATTACCTTCTCTCCTTCGTCATTTGAGATTTAGGATATTCAGAAACATATAGCTATTGGAAAAGATTGAGATGCCAATTGATTATATATGTTGGATATTTTGCACCAATTTTGGCATCTACTTATTATGTCGATTGACATCTACGAATTGGACATGTTCCCTTGTTTATTCTTCGGAAAATGCATTTATATTTCTCCTTCTTAGAGTTCTTTTGTGAGGCATGCACTTTTGGCAAACAAGCTCGTTCTATATTCTTGCACTATTTGGAAAGTGCTTCCATATTAACTCACTAGTATGAGATTAATTGCGAGGATGTCTTTTTCTCCTATTGCTAAGCTTAATACTATTCACATATTGATTTCTCTAGTAGTACACCGAGGCTGACTATTACATCAGTTGGACATCAAGAATGCATTTTTCAATGGTGATTTGACTGAAACTATGTATTTGCAACAACCTCCTGGTTTATGAGACTGTAGAGGAGTCTATTGTATTTTACTTACACAAGTCTAAATATGGTCTCAAACATGTGCTTGGTTTGGCAAATTCAGTCAAGTGGTATAGACGTTTGGCTTTACTCGAAGCACCGCTGAGTTCTCTTTATTTACCTATGGTTGGCAGCAGGGGACAATGGTTCTCTTGGTTTATGTTGATAATCTTCTTATTATTGGTGATGCTGTTGCTGTGATTTCTATGATCAAAGAGGAGTTGTCTTCTTACTTTCGTACAAAAGATTTGGGGTTTCAAATTTTTTTCTTCTGGAATCGAGCTTTCTAGACATAATGATTCCCTTATTTTGTCTCATGGGAAGTATTATATTGATTTTTTACATGATACTGGTTACTTGTGGTGTAAGCCTGCCGATACTCCTATGGATGTGAATATGAAGCTCTTATCTCTTGGTTTTGCTTCTGACTCGCTACTACAAATCTTGATTATTATCGATATCTTGTTGGTAAACATATATTTGAGTGTCACCTGCCTATATATTTCTTTTGCTACGTGCTTATATATGCACACTCCTCGGATATCTCATCTTCAGTCTCTGAACGTATTCTTCGCTGCTTGAAGCAATCTTCTGGGCAAGGACTCGTTTATCGGCCTTCCTTTTCACTATCCCTGACCGATTATGCCAATACTGATTGTGTGGATTGAGTTGATGACCACCGGCCTATGAGTGGATTATGTATTTTTTTGACGGGAATCTAGTTATTTGGCGGAGCAAGAAGTAGACTGTCGTTGCTACATATTCTGCTGAAGCCGAGTATCGTTTGACGACCCATACAGTTTTGGAGCTAACATGGTTGAAGAGTTTGCTTACGGATCTTGTTGTTGCTCTTTCGTCTCCTGCAGTTCTCTACTGTGATAACCATACCATCATTCATATTGCTGAGAATCTCGTGTTCCATTAGTGTACCAAATATATTGAGGTTGATTGTCATTTCATTCGGAAGAATGTCAAGTTTCGGGAGATTCAGCTCCATCATGTTCTTGTACATCACATATCACCAATATCCTCACCAAGGCCTTCCTTATCCACTTTATCTACAGTTTGTGTCCAAGCTTGGAGCTCACGACATGTACGCTCTAGCTTGCGGGTGAGTATAGAAGATAACATTCTTGCATTGTGTTTGTTCTTCATTGTTATGGCCTAAGTACCTATCTTGCTCTTACTTCTACTCCCACATTGGATAGGCTCAAGGAGTGGTGTGTCCCCTTTGCCTATAGATTTGTACTCTTTATTCAAACGAAACTAAGTCCATTAAGTTGAGAAAACTTCTCAACACATTTGATTCAAAGGGATACAAAAATTGACTTTTTCATAGTCATTCTGATAATTATCAATTGGAACGAAAAGTAAGCAAGTAAACCATAAAAAGTAGTAATATGTCAAAGGATATAGAACCCCTGGACAGAATAATAAAAGCATCATTGAGAGAATCTTATGCAAAAGTAAGTTTATAGTAATATTTCAACAAAAGATTCTGAATGCCAAGGCAATCCAGATTGCGTACACTAATCATCCTGATCGCAAATGTACGACGAACTGGAATGCTCATATTTCAGTGGGATTAGGACGTACATGCCTGTGTTCTAGCTAACCCTTGTCTATGCCACTTTATTATTTGTGCTCAACTCATCTTATTTCTAGCTGCATACTTTTCACCTAAATTTGTCATTCATAGGCAGGATAAATTGCTCTCTCATGTACTCCATCAAGATTAAAATTCTAGTATGAAGCAAATCTTTCAAATAAAGTAGCTGTTGTATTGACATATGGAATATAGTCCTTGTAAATGACTCGATGGATTTAATTGATGGCTTGAAGAAGACTTGTGTCATTAGATTTGTGATCTTGGATGTCAATAAGGAGAGACTATACATTGTTGAATCATGTTGGGTATATAAACCTTGTGACTGCTTATGAGATGTCGTATTGTCGATCCATGTATTTCTATGGCCAACTTTCTGAATCTGAGTAGGTTAATGTAATATTTTGTTGCTTGGATTGATCTGTCATGTTTGCATATTGGCCCACCTTTTTCCTCACTTCACTATTGCTGGTATAATTATTTAATGCCACATAATGGTTCACAAACTAAAAAATTACTCCTTACCCTTTATTGCTTTATTTCAGGTCTCAAAGATTTTACCAACAATTAACATGCAAAACTTGGTCAATGATATGTAGAACTGGAATAACCAACCTAACATTTGTTATATGTCGCAGTCTGAAGAATGATATTGCATATTAGTCATAGAGCTCAATCTTGTTAATGATCAGATTGTTAAATTGGAATGAATGCTAGGACTGAACACTGGTTTCAATGTCATTGCAAATAATGCAACACTGAATTTCCTTTATCATCCCCAAATTTCTATTCCACTGATGTCTATGCTTAATGTGGTGCAGCTGGCATCTAAAAGAAAATATTGTATAATTTATATTCTTGCGACGGGAACAATCCTATCGAATTTATCATTGCAGAAATACAAGCTGATGGTCATGTTTTTAGGTAGTTGCAGGTAGGTGTATGGAGGGTTTAGTTTTAACACTTCTTCTGCATGTTATACTTAGTTTTACATACTTGTGAAAGTAGGGTTCTTAAACATATAGAATTTGCTGGTGCTGTGATATTATATGTACTTCGGGGAGCTGTAGACCTAAAATTCTAGTAGCCTTTTTCCGTGGTGGTTGCAGTAAAAGGAATTATGTCTGATATGTTTCAGGACTGCAGGCTGGAGGGCACTGCTAGCGGGGGCAATTGCTGGCCCATCGATGCTTTTGACAGGAAGAAACACTCAACACACCAGCTTAGCTGTCTACATTCTTATGCGTGCGGCTGTGCTGGCATCACGCTGTGGGATTAAGAGCAAACGGTTTGGAAATGTTTGCAAACCTTTGAGTTGGTCGCATGGTGATTTATTCCTTATGTGCCTCTCCTCTTCGCAAGTTCTGTATGTTCTCCTTCTGCACATTTTACTTGTAGTTTATGACCTTAAGTGCTGTTTGGATCATATATTTTCTGAAGATTATTACAACAAACTGAGTGACAGAACCAATAAACATTTTGTAGCTCACTTAATTTATGATCTTGCAACTCGCCAAATGGACTTCTAGATTTTGTGACATGGTTCTCTTTTGCCCATCCTCACCTTTGGCTAAGAATTTTCAGCAACCCAGAAGATTGATGGCAGGTTGTTAACTGATCATAAAAACTTGTCCATTCTTTTGTAGGCCTTCCTTGTGCTCCATAGCCTGTCTGATTCTGGTTAGAGAAGGCTTGGGTGGTTATGATGACTATGGAGTTAATCACTTGATTAAAACTTTCTTTCATAGTCATAATCAATTGTGTGCCAGATTGAAAAAAAAAAAGCTAAAAAACAAGTTTTCTCTCATTTGTAGCTGGGTTGTGGACACTCCAAAATATAATGCAGTGTCCGGTCCATGTTGGACAAACCAGTCGGTGAACATCTTATTTTGTTGTCCGTGTTCATGCAATACTGCACATTAGGTATCGGGTTATGGAATAAGAAAGTTTTCTAGCTTGATCCTTACCACACTACTTATAACTTGGGTTATCTTTAACAGGTTGAGTCTGAGTTGGGCAAGAAAGACAATTGGGAATTGCTTCCAATCCAGTAAAAGATAAAGTTATTCCACCCCTCATGAATAGATCGTGGACGTGCCTAAATGAGTGCTTAGGCCTCTAGGGTTACTATGTTGTCAACGTAGATACAAAGTGGTTGTGGCCTATGTGGCCCTATGTTCCACGTGACATGATCTACAAAGCTTGGTGTTTTTTAGAGCAGTCCTTACACTAGGAGCTTTATTAAGCTTGATTCCCATCACAACTAAATGCTCACAAGCACTAGACAATGATGAACTGGATGAGGTAAGAATTTTCTAGTTGAGCACATTTATATTCCAATGTTAAGAGAAAATAAACAAATTTAGCTGTTAGAAATATTTAGTTGTTCTCTCATGTTGGCTGCACCCAGTGACCCAGGGGTTGCAATGTACATGGTGCCCAATTATCCTTCCTGACTGGGGCACAAGTCGATCTTTAGATATAAAGCTGACTTTATTAATAGAACTAACTCACATCATCAAGGTGCTCAAAGCTATCCGAGTTTGCAATGTGGAGTAAAATGGTCGCTATAATTTCGTCTACATAGTGCGAGATATAGGATAGCCACACAAATGGTGCCCAATCTTTCAATTTGGAACATGTGAATTTCGGGGTATGGGTGTCACACCCCGATTCCGTAGAATCGATAGTCGTCCCCCGGGAGTGATGCCGTGCGAACCTAAGTTGCGATCGCACAAGGCATAGTCATAAGGTTATCCGAAACACAACATCAAGTAAGAGTACGCAGAGAAATTGATTGACACATTTGAAATAGAAGTAAACTTTTCATTGATAATAAAAACTTCATTTACATTGACCCCATTACATTCATTGTCGCGCGGGCTACAACATGACTCGACTTACAAAACGAACGCTGATGAGATAGTCGTTCCATACTTTACATCCCTTTTTACAAGCAAAACAGTTACACTTTCCACCTGCTATAGAGGGAAGTCGAGTCGCCATATTTTCTTCTTTTGGACTGAGTGCGGGGTCTTCAAAAGGATCCAGAAACAAGCCTTTAATACACGGACGAGGCTTCAAAAGTGTTCACGCCGCCTTGAGCTTTAAGCGGCACGCCCTTCGTGGAGAGCGAGGATCAGTACATTACACTTTGTACTGGTGCGTGGCTATTTAAGTTCAAAGCTCTCATTTGGTTGAAGAGTTTATATGACTTAATGTATGAATGTTTCTAACCATCCTAATGGATTTCAACAAGCATATGACAAGCATAATGAAATTTACGTTGAAACTTACCCACGGCGGACCGTGCCGCGCCTTGTGAAACTTACCATGTTCTTCCCTGTCAATTGTTATCATTTTCATACCAAGTGCAATATCACGTGTGATTGGTCACTGACGTAACAAGCCATCCTGGACGTATAGCTTCGTTAATCGGGGTCCTTCCAACGCGGGTAGCGAGCCCCATTTGCAAGTCCCCGCTTAACCGTGCTATCATCCAGCACAACTATACCCTGTTTCCTCCTAGGCCGAAACGGTCCCGTGGCCCCGGGTTGCCGCTCGAGGAAACTATCACCTTGTCGACAAGTTGTCCTTGACCGTGCAACATCAAATTTAGTTATTAAGGTATAGCCTACATTCTCTTTGAAAAGTTGATCATTTTATCGTGTCCGTGTCCTTGCATTTATTCTTTCATTCACAACAACACTATCGATTTTGCCTAAGAAGGGGTCGAGAAGAGAAGGGTCAGCCACTCACCTTGAGTTTACTTCAGGCGAGAGAACTTGTTGATTGCGCTAGACGTCGCCTACGCGATTACCTGAAATCGCATAAGCAACCGATTAGAACACTGCATTATTCAAGAAGTTCGATAGGAAATGCGAGTTCGAAATGCAAGCCATGAAAACCATCGAAAACATTCACGAAAACGCATTCAGAAAACAAAGCCAAAACCAACGCAAGCGACGTGAAAAGCAGAGCAACGGGAGGTCTCTCCCGACTCAGCCGCAGAGTCAATCCTTGAGGCGCAACCCGCTGAATATGGGACTTGGTTCCGAAGAAGCCATTCCATAACGAGGAATGGATCTTAATTCAACCGTTCCCGTTCGATCGATTCGATCGATCCCGACCTATCGGTCCCGACCGAATCGATAGCGACAGTGTTCCTTTCTCGCGCACCCCGTGGACGAAGAACGGGACACGATGTAGGGACGGGGCACTACAATGGGTATTCTAGAAATTAGGAGCAGGGATAGAAAAAATAGAAATTTAGGGTTTTTAGGTGAATGCTAATAGCATATTAGCGAATAAGGTGTAGGTTGACTGTAAAAGTTGTCTTTAAATTAAAAAAAGAGTCTTAGGTTGGTATCTGATATTACTTAAGGTATACGAGGTATGGGGCTTTCTTAGAAGAACTTAGAGGGGATTTTGAGGGTTTTAAGACCATCTATTGTGTTGGAACATCGAAAATAGGATCAGGTTTTCATGATATAAAACTAGCAATGGCCCTTGCTACCATGACTGACATCCTTTATGATGATACCGACAATAGACAACTTAAAGGCCATTGCCCTATCTTGCTCCTTTGCCACTGGAAAACGACATGATGAAGATCATTGGTATTTCACTTGATATTCCAATTCAAAGAAGGCATACTTGTGAAGGTCACGTTGAGTATGCCAATTGGAGACTATCTATATTAGTTCTGTACTTGTACATCCTTGGATAAAAATAAAAGAATGACATGCAGTCACAAACATAAATTAATGCCTGCTATCCACAAGAACAAGCAGGGAATTTTCAGGAAACATAAATCAAATTTATGTGTATTCGTGCCTGTTTCCAAAGAGTGTACACTAGAAGTTGGTTATGGAATAGTTGATGTACATGAAAGCAACAAATTTAGTTCAAACCAAGGGGTCTTAGAATGCTGTG
The DNA here is from genome assembly GCA_029216955.1 of Iris pallida. NCBI lineage: Eukaryota > Viridiplantae > Streptophyta > Magnoliopsida > Asparagales > Iridaceae > Iris > Iris pallida. The sequence goes on from JANAVB010027799.1 coordinate 1,984,699, forward strand.
CCGTCCAGTGTTGAATTTTGGATAAGTTTCAAAAATTCTTGCAAAGTTAAGTGATTAATAATGATTGCAGAGATAAGTATAAGAGTAATGGGATTAACGAGAGAATTGGATTTTTGCAGATTACTTGATAAAAAGAACAGGACTTTAAAATATTTTTAGAGGTACTAGATTTAGAAAGAGTAAGAAGAAATGACATAATGGATAAATAACTGATTCAGACATTGAGGTAGTTGACAATGAGCTGCCTGAACAAAAGTAGGACTAGAAACAGAAACAATGAGCTAACAAACTGATGTAGAGATGGAGCTAGATAATGCATAGTACAATAACGTTTTTACCTATGCAACAAAAATGGGGCGATCATCGGCCAAAGAGAGAATTAGCAGGGGCTGTTGCAAATGGTGGTACAAGAGGATCATGTAGGTATGACATTTTGTTCTCGAGGTGTAGACTTGGTGTTTTGCAGGTGCTGGGTTTTCACAGGAACGAGGATACATCGAGGGTTGGAAGGATTGAGGACTTTGATACTAGGTCATCATGAACAATAATGGGTCGATCTAGAGGGTTCAGAAGGATCATGGGATGAAAGATTAGGGGATGGTGAGAAGTATGGTTGTTGTTGAAGAAAGGTGACACCCTAAATGAGAACCTTGTTTTCCAACTTGGAAAAGCAAACATAATTTTTTGGGTATGAAAATAACCATGAAAGGCATGTTTGGTAAGCCGAGCAAGTGTATCACTATCCATGCCCATGACAATGGATATACCAAGCATATCCAAAAACTTAAGGTGATAAAAGAAGGTTCTTGGTTTGGAAATTGTTTAAAAAATGTAGTTTGATTGCTAATGACGGTGGAGGGTATGCACTAGTCTGTAGATGAGGTGCCAAGTAGTAAGCATATCAAAGTTCCAACAAAACCCAGGAATGTTCATTTGAACTAGAAGAGAATGAGCTACTTCTAGCTAGTGGCGGTTTTTAATTCGGTATATCATTTTTTTTATAAAGGCGTACAGGAGCAAGCAGGTTTTTAAATGATACCTTTTTTCTCTATAGAGATTTTATAAATCATGGCTAATATATTCTTTGCCATTATCAGCTCTAAAGGTTTCAATAGTGGTGTTGGACTAAGTTTTAATTTCTTGGTGGAAGGTTTTGAAGATAGAAATAATTTCAGATCTACTTAAGGAGTAGAAGAGGGAGAGAGAGAAAGTGATATCTAAGGAAGTAGACAACAAGATAGTTGATGGGTTGGGAGAGGAGTAAGTGGAAAGGATGCATGGCAGTATTTGATTGTCCTCTAATGGGGAAAGGTGGAGCTGCTGGGAGGATGGTGCGAAAGCAGATAGAAGCTACAAAAGAAAATAGAATGAGATATCGTGAAGTAGTTGCTACTTGGAGGAGACTAGCACGAATGGAACGATGAACTAGTTACTATTAATAATTGGATCATGTCGAGGAGAATATTGATGAGTAGCAAGAAAGGAAGAAGCAATTATCTGGAGGGTCAATAGGATATTCAAGATTGGTACGAGAAAGATCCTTAGTTAATGAAGTATTTTAGAAAATTACGATATGTGGTGTAGGATTGTAGCAAGTTGATGTCATAGGGGTTGCCATGGGCGAGAGAAGGGTGGGGTTGGGAGTAGGGAAGGGAGCAGGAGAGGGGGTTATCAGTAGTGGGTAGGAGAAGGGAAGGTAGGTTTATAGGAGGGGGTTGTTGGGAGGGGAAATAGTGATTGTGTGCGTCGACAGGGGAGGGGAGTTGGGGTTAGGAGAGGGAGCAGGTCAGGTGTAGGGATGGTAGTCCGTGGACTGTCAAAATTGGAATAGGGGTGGGCGTTGTCGATCGGAAGAGGGGAAGACAATTGGTGGATTGTCGAAATCGGGATAGGAATGGGGGTTGTTGGAAGTGGTTTGGGACCATGAGCGAGTGTTCAATAGGTATTTGTCATGCGTTAAAAATACGGGAAGGAGGGGTTGGAAATGTGAGGAGCAAAGGGAGCTTGGGAATGAGTGGGTGAGTGGTATCTGGCTAGAGAGGTGACATGTGCTGGAACAAAATGGGATGAGGGGTAGAGGTTGTCGGGTGTACGTAGGGATTGAGAGGGAGTATCGAGAAGAGAGAAGGGGAAGCTGTTCACATCAACATTAGATGTAAGGGGAGGAGGGGTGGAAACAATAGAAGCAATGGGACTTAGGAATTGGTAGGTGGGTGGTATCATATTGGGTGCTGGATGCTCGGGCGTAATTGGGATGTAGGCGTTGGTTGTCATGAGTGGGTAGGGGCGAGGAGATTGTTTAAGAGGGGGAGCTGTCATGCACACACGAGAGATTAAGGGGAGGATGGTGCGATGTAGAGGAGAGCCAGAGGAGCTCGAGAATGGGTAGACGAGTGGTATCATACTAGAGAGGTGACGAGGGCTGGGTAGGAAGATAAGAGAAAAGGAACTAGGATTTTGTAAAGAATAATGAAAATTAAGCAACATAGCAACCTACTTTGGTACCATGTAGAAAGAGGGATAATATGATGCTTTATTTGGGAGTGGGTGGGGTGTATGGACCCTATTTAATTATATAATGATCATTTGGTACCCCATATTACATCAACCGACTAACATGGGAGGTAGTAGAAAAGAATGGCCAATAAAAAAAGTGACACATAATACGTTCTTTGACTAATGAAAGCATCGTCATGCACCGGCTCGAGGTGAGGGAAGATTACATGAAACCAATGTTTTAAAAAGCATGTGAAGCTCGTGTCTAGGCGTGCCTCAGACTTGAGCCTTACCCTTGCGTCTCATTTTCTTTGAGGTGAGACTCATTCACCTAGGCTCACCTAAAGCCCGCCCCACGTGCACCTCACACCTATTTTTGAGGCATGTGCCTCATGCGTATCACGTATTGAGGTGTAATTGAAGCCTACAAGGCTCATTAACCTAGTATATTTTCTATTCTTTTTTTTCTTTTCCTTTTTGTAATAGATGTCTTAGTATTTTAATGTATATAATAATTCAAGTAGCCTTTCTATGATAATATGTTTTATACCTTGACATTTGATTTTGTCAAGTTAATCAAGACAAGATCCAGGTTGAATTATTGTCCCAACTTGATTTGAATGATAGAAAACACTATCAAATGTATCAAGTGAATCAACTTCTTTCTATTGTAATTAATAGGTTGTGTATATGATGATGATGAATGATACAAAACCATTGGTAGTTTTCATGATGCAGATGATAATATAGAATATAGGTGATGATGATCTTTAGGGTTTTGTCAACTTCTATTATTATGAAATGGTGATAGTATCTTTTGAGTTTTCACAATGGTTAGTTGTTGACTTTTTAATTGTGTGAATTGATTAGACTCCATTTTTAATATTTTAATGGTGTTATGAATTGATTAGATATAATTTGAATCTGTTTGTTTAAACTATATTGTTTATAAAAAAAAATTCTAAAAATGTGTGCATCTCTTCATTGAAGCCCTCCCCTCGCATTGCGCCTCGTGCCTAGGCTCTAGAGGACCCTAGCGCCTTGAGTGCGCCCCACGCCTTTTAAAACATTTCAGGAATCATGTGGCGGTCTACTGGTCATGGCAGTCAGCTACCCAAATAAGCTCTATTTTTCATCCTTGAGCAGAAAACTCACTGGTCGAGTGACAGTTGATTTATTGGCAAGTTTGGTTGAAATCTTCATACATGTTATCTGTATTCATTAGTTGAGAAATGAGAGAAACCCTACTTTCCTCCACTCCTGTTCATTCTCCAATGATTTCTAAGATTAGTATCTCAACTTGAAAAGTGGGTTATTATTTATTATACACCATTGTACTATAAGTCTATAACCAATGGTCATTTACTTACAAATTGGGTGTCTATTTTGTATCCTGAATTCCTGCTTATGTTTGGTGTCACCATCTGAAGGACTCACTGTTGTTGCTATTAGAGCATCATTTTCCTTTTCCTATGTTAGCACATCTGTCCAGAAGCTTAGGCCTGTTTTTGTACCATAACAAGAAGGCACCAGCTTTTTTGTAAAAATGTAAAACCTGATAAGCTACTGGAACTGCAGGTTAATGTTAATCATGTCATACCAAATTACCAAACCTGATAAGCGATCTTTAAACATAAACTTCAATTTATCAAACTTTATGTTGATCTCATATTTTTGCCCACTATTTGCATGATTTTGACCCGATCCTAGAATATTATACTGAGACTTCTGACAATAAAGAACCTAAAATATGAACCTAGCTTTTCAAATTCTTTTGATAAGATGTTGTTACCAAACAACCTTTGAGACTGCTTTTCAAAGGAAAAGCAGCATCCCTGATAAGCAAAATCCCAAACCCATCTGAAGTTGGGTAAGAGTCACGTAAACCCACAATCTTGATTAAGCCTTCAATTTATCAAACTTTATGTTGATCTCATAATATTGTCCACTATTTGCATGATTTTGACGCAATCCTAGAATATTATACTAAGACTTCTGACAATAAAGAACCTTAATACGAACCTACCTTTCCAAATCCTTTTGATAAACTGTTGTCACCAAACAACTTTTGAGACTGCTTTTCAAAAGAAAAGCAGAAGCATCCCCGATAAGCAATCCCAAACCCATCCGAAGTTGGGTAAGAGTCACGTAAACCCACAATCTTGATTAAGCCTCATGTCACTTTACAATGGTCCGACCTATTTATTTACTTTTTAACCCAGGCTGGATCTAGAGTATACAGTATCCTCAAGATTGAGTCCAGTTGACCAGTCAAAATAATACCTTAGTATCAAGGCATATTATGGGAATATTCTTATATGGTATGTGCGGATGATGTTTTACGTTGTTTATGGTTTATAAGTGACATAATTGATTGAGTTTTCTTTCACCTGTCCCAGATTGAGATTTGCAAAGCGAAACATATGTTTGTATAGCAGACGGTCATATTGTTGATCCTTGTTTGCATCTATCATATGCATTTGCTTCTAAGTTTTCTAACTTTAATATGTAATGCACAAATAATGATTGATTGTAGTTGTTATGCAGATCAGCATACATTTTGAAGCAAGACAGTTTACCGTCAACATACAAGTCTTTTCTTAATAAACATGGTGGAAAGGATGCTGTTATTTTACAGGGTGTCAAAGAAATTGCATGCAATTTGCCTTTCACCAACTTAGAAGGGATAGAGAAGTATTACAGGTCCATGGGTATCAATGTCAAATTAGACCCCAAAATGAAAGTGCCATGTTCAGTATGTGTTCCTGATTTTATTGTACTCTCCTTTCAGAAAGGCTTTAATATATTTTCCTTACGCGTTTTTTCTTATTTGTTAGCTTTGTATTTGTTTAACTTATTGGCATAATTTATTAATACAAATTTTAAGAAATGTCCGAATGCAGTTTGTTTGATATGAATAATATATTCAACATTGTTTATTATTTTTTTAACGTTTCACTACTAGTACTCTTATAGATTTCTTATAATATGTGTCTTTCTTAGTGTTTTCGTCTAAGTAAATATTGCACCTTATTTTGATAAATAGCTTTCCTCCCCTCAGGGCCGGCCCTGAGTTTACGAGGGCCCTAGGCAAGCTTTCAAAATGGGGCCCATATAAATGGGACACATATAATGAAAAAAATTTAAAATTGAAATAAAAGAAAATTTAAAAAATGTTACAACCAAGAATTGAACCTAGGATCTCTACTGTGCAAATTTAATATACTAACCACTACACAATTGTTTTGTTTTTAAAGAGGAACATGTTACATATTAGTTCTATTTTAGATACAAGATTATTAATATATATATATGTATAAATTATATATATATTTTAATATATATATGTGTATAAAAATTTTTGGGTCCTCATTCTATGGGGCCCTGGGCGGTCGCCCTGGCCGCGTTGGGCCAGGGCCGGCCCGCCTCCCCTCAGTAGTGCACACCATCGTCTTGTTATGGTTTGGTGATGTTGAGAACGGTGGAAAATGCCAAAAGCTCCAAAGTTTACTATTCTGAAGCTCTGAATTTTCAATTCAACCGTTCGGAATAGGAAGCTCCGGATTTCCATCTTAACCATGTCTTTCTATACCGGTTTCTCTGAATCTGGTTGGTTTGCAATATTTGTGTCGGTTTCCTATATGGTCCATATGTAGTTAGTTTGTCTTGCAAAATGTTAGCATCTTTTGGTCTTGTGCCTTCCTTTTTCTCTTCCTCTCTTAAACCCTATAGTTTGTTATGATGTACTTATATTTGTTTGTTCTTTGTTAATTGAGAACTGCAATTTGCTTTGCAACAAGAGGGATATTTGAGATTAGGTACATGAATCATAAAAGTCCAGTCATTGAGATTGAATTTTGTGAGAGAGTATTGTATCTCTTTTTAGTGGCCCCTCGTGTATTCCCACGTTGAATAGGAACTAAAGTTGGAGTCTCACCCTCTCCTAAAAAATGTACTCACTCCCCATTGTTGAAACTATTCTGCTGAGTTGATACTCTTCTCAAAGAGAAACCCTACCCCTTACCCTCCATCTCTAGTGGCCTCCATTAGAAACCCTCGGTCCTAGCTTTCAAAACCCTAACCCTTACCTAGTCGTTACCAAACCATAATACTAGCTGTTACCTAACCGCAACCATCCCTTAGCCACAACCATCATCTTCACACCATCCCTTCCACTACTAAGCCACCTAACCCTGGTCGCCACCTAACCCTAGCCATGGCCTACCTGCAACCACCACAAACTCAACCCCGTATCTCTGCAGCTATTCGACAATCCACCACCAAGCCTACCATATCCACTGCTCGTCAATTGTCACCACAAACAACCGCTGCCACTCCACCAACTACTTGCAATTATCACTAACCTATTCGATTGCTAGCGGAACCTAAAACTTGCCTCTTCTGAAGTCAATTGCCCCCAAAACCTGTCTCTGTTCCAAGACCACTACCTTTAAAACCTGACTACCCTCCAATTGACCTCTACCTTGCAAAACCGTCTCTGCTCCAGTCTTGAGGCTTAAGCAATCCAGCACGACAATGACTGATGTCCCCCCCCCCCCTCAACTAATAAAGTCTCGACCAGTCACATGCATCTGAGCGACGTAGACGAGCGAACATTAGAAGCCCTCGGTCTCCATTAGAAACCCTCGGCCCTAGCTTTTAAAAACCCTTACCTAGTCGTTACCAAACCATAATACTAGCTGTTACCTAACTGCAACCATCCCTTACCCACAACCATCATCTTCATACCATCCCTTCCACTATTAAGCCACCTAACCCTAGCTATGGCCTAGCTGCAACCACCACAAACTCAATCCCGTATCTCTGCAGCTGTTCGACAATCCACCACCAAGCCTACCATATCCACTGCTCGTCAATTGTCACCACAAACAACCGCTGCAACTCCACCACCTACCTGCAACTATCACCAACCTATTCGATTGCTAGCGAACCCAAAACTTGCCTCTTCTGAAGTCAATCGCCCCCAAAATCCGTCTCTGCTCCCAGACCGCTACCCTTAAAACCCGCCTACCCTCCGGTTGACCTCTACCTTGCAAAATTGCATCTGCTCCAGTATTGAGGCTTGAGCAATCCAGCACGAGAATGACTGTCGCATGTAACCAAGCGACGTAGACGAGCGAACAGGCCACAAAAGCTTCAGTCTTGGCGCTGCTCCACTTTATCGAATATTCACCAATTTCTTATATAGTTTTCGTTCTTTAGAATGACTTCTTTCTTCTCTTTTCCATTTAGTTTATGGCAATCTTCAACGGAAAAAGAAAAACAATAAGAAAAGAAGCATCCGATTGTAGCCAACAGAAACTTATGGCTAGGGGTGGCCCCGGGTCGGGCCGGGCCCAAATTTGAAGGACCCGAACCTGACCCGTCTATTGGCGGGGCGGGACAGGACAGGGCCAAAAAAATATTGGAACCGTAACGGATTCCACCCGTTCTAAACGGGTCCGAACCGTGACGACCCGCGGGTCCAAAGAATTATTAATTTCATGTCAACATCTACTGGATTCACCAGAAATATTAATTTCATGTAATGAAGTCTATTTTCACACTTGCAAGTTGCAAATTCAATCAAGCTAAATGTTATGTGATATTTTAAATAGGTTTAATGTGATTTAAAAGTCACCCTCCCCTTTGTTTAAAGTGAAGAAGAGGAAGAAATATAACAGTACTTGTCCTCTTTTTTTTGTGTGTCTTCCATGTTTGTGCATCTGAAGTTACTGGGAGTACTGCAAAAATAAATGAAGGGCTTGAGTTTCATTATTGGGTTAAGATTCAGAGGAATCAAATTTCTCTATAGGTACTTCTGAGAGCAAGCACATAAATGTTTGATCACAACATATCATTTTGTTTATTTCTGAGAGCAAGCACATACATACTAATCAGTAAACCCGTGCATTATGGAGTGGGTGACTTGAGAAATGACCAGATGTGTGGTATTTTAAATAGGAAAAAGAAGAATAAACCAGATGTGTGGTATTTTAAACTGAGCATGAGCATAGAATCAACATAAACTGAGCAAGAGCATAGTATCTACTATCTACAATACAAGGCTATATTTCAAGTAAATGAAAAGAAACTTAGCCTAGGGCCGGCTCCTAGTCTGCTACTGTACATGTATTGTTATTGTAAAAAATTTAAGTTTTTCTAAAATAAACGGGCCGGGTCGGGGCCCCGTTTATTTTTAGAATGCAACCCGCCCCGTCCCGTTAATTTAACGCGCCCCGTCCCGCCCCGGCCCGTTTACTTGTTAAAATTGAGGAACCGCCCCGTTTGAGCAAATTACGGTTCGGGCCGGGTCGGACCCGCGTGTCCTGGAACCGTATGCCCAGCCCGACTTATGGCTTTTATTGAAGCAATTTTCTTATTGTAAATTTTAATATTTTCCATTTTCCTTGAAAACATTTTCTCTCTTTAATGACTTTTCTGTTTTAGCCAATTTTTGCTTGTAATTTTTTATTTTATTTCCCCTCAAGGTAAGTTAGTTCTAATTAAATGAAGCTCCCCATAATATTGGATTTTTGCCCCTTACGACGTGTCACACATCAACTGCATTCGCTCAACCATTAACCAGTCACCCTTTAATATTCCTTTTTCCTAGTCGAGAACCATTTTCTTGTTACCCTGTATTTGGGTATACATGCTATGTTCACTGACACAGACTTAGATATGATAAGCCTGCTCCTTGGGCTATTAAACATACATTTGCGGGTTACTCTCACACCCAAAAGGTGTACGTTTCTTTTTATCCGACCAAGAATATGGTCATTACTTCGGATGACTTCACTTCACTGGAACACCAACCCTACTCCTTTCCTTCCTCATTGTAACCAGCTTCTCCTTAGCCGCCGCCTCCTACCATCGACTATGATGACCCACCCATTAATCTTCTTGATAACTCTGTACCTGTTAAACGTCAGGTATATGCTCGTAAGAACAAAAGGATGCGCCGACAAAATCTACTAGTTCTGCCATCCTCAACAACACCTACTGATTATTTGCCACTTCTGATGGACCTGACGATCAACCCATTGCATTACCTAACAAACCACGCTCTTGCACTATGCATCCTCTTGCTAACTTTGTTTCTTATCATCACCGCATGCCTTCATCATGCCAGTTTGTTAGCTCATTATCCAATGTTTGTAGTCCTTCCTCTTTCCATGAAGCACTTTACCATCCTTCCTCTTTCCATGAAGCCCATTTTAAATCTTGAAGCCCCTAGGTTTTCTTGCGCTGACACCATTAAGACGTCACACGGTGAACAGGCGGAACCCATTTTGGTGTGCACTCATGTATTTTGGAGTGTCCATGTGTCCGACACGATGCAGCATGGACAATGCACTGTTGTTTGGTGTGTTTGTGCTTCCTAGCTCTATCATATACACAGAATGGCATTCTATTGTAATTTTTTTAGATCTTTTATCAATAGTTCTGCTGGTGATGAATTTGTTTAGTTCTTGTGGATATCAGCTAACATTATGACACAATTATATATACAGATTGTTCACGGCAACCAGTCATGTGTTGGACATTTTTTTTCTTTCCTTCTTCAAGCTTATCAAAGAGCGTTGCCTGTGTATCTTCCGGTATACTTGATCCCAGCACTTATAGTTCATCGGCAAGACCTCCTGTTAAGGTACTTCCTAATATTTTGGAATTTCTGCAAGTCTATTGTCATAATACAAAGATCTAATTTGTGTACTATTTTTGTTTTTATACATACATTTAGATAAAAGCTGACATTGACAATTATTTTTTAGAATTATATCATTTCTGCATCTGTTTCCTAAGATGTTACGGTCTTTAATTATATGCTTTGAGGATTTCGATTTCACTAGATATCTTGTTTTTTGTTTGCACATGTCAACTGTTTTTGTAACAGAAGTTGCTAAAATGGACACCCAAAAGCGAAGTAGTAGAACATTCAAAAAACAAAATGGCAAAATGTTGGTACTTAAGGATATGTTAATGGAATGTGAGAGGACTTTCATCAATACTGAAGACATTACAATCATTACACTTATCCCGTGAAGACCGTTGTTGATGATCTGGGTCTTATCATGCCACTTGTAGTCTATTTGTTAGGGCAGAAAAATTAGTGACCACATGCATCTAGAGTATTTTTCTAGTATTCCTGTAACCTAATCAAAGTTATATCTGATATACATAGGGAAAATCTCGTATCTAATGCTAGTTAGATAATATAAATAAACTATACGTTAGTTCAATTGAGTTTATTCAATTATTAAAATGTTTAATAATTTTTTTTGGGTTTCTAATGATAACATTTTACTATGAGTTGGTTAACTTAGTTTTGGTTAACTACTATTAATACTTTATGGTAGGTTTTCAAATTCATTGAGATTAGCACTTGGATAACAAAAATTATTAAGAAACCTAGGGTGTTTTCCCAGAAACACTGTGTGGTTTTAGATAATTTGGTGATGGTGGTTTCTGGAATACTGCAACTTCCCACTAAATGAACAAGGATAGTTAGCTAGGCTGTTACTTGAAAGTGACATGCTGTAAAGATGCCACCATGATTCGATGTTAATTGAACAACGGTTAGTTGGGGCTTCCTCTATATGTGATGTACTACATTAAGCTTTAAAGTTATACAGATAGTGACACTTGCCAGATCGGGGTTCGCATACCTGACAGAAACTGGCTCAAGATATCTTTATCGGCCGATTAACCTCGTGATCGGCCTAATATTCATGGTTTTGATTATTATCTGTCAAGTTTTGGTTGATAATCACCCGCTGAAACTGTGAACTGAAAATTTAAAGAAGCGAAAACTAGATAGGAGAGGGAAGCATTTGAGATAGCTGAGAAATTTGAAGTGATATAGACCTGAATCCCATTTAACTGAAGGTTATTTGATATACGTTATATAAGTTTTGTTGTTTCCTTATGTAACCCAAGAACAATATACTAGCCGGACTACAATTTTTAAAAATTGTTCTGGATTGACTCTAAGGCTACTTTGATTCAATCTGAATTCCAGCATGAGACATATCACATACCTCATAAAAGGTCTCCCTTTGGAAAGAACATACGAGTAAACTAATATATTGGCATTTGAGTGAACCAGATAGATGATCAGCAACCTTTGGGAAGGAAGGTCGTGGATTCTATTTGTTTCTATTTGGTGGTGGGATTTAGGGGCTATGAGGATTTTTTTGGTTGGGGGGGGGGGGGGGGGGGGGGTATTCACTATGTTAAGGATTCAAGCTAACTTAAACATAATTTGTTTTTGTTTTTTCTAATAAGAGTCAAAATTTCCTTGTTGGATTAGGCTAGATTGCACTTAAATACCCTCGAAACTATTACGTTTTGGTACTTTATAATACCCTGGACTTATTTTTTTTTTTTATACCGTTAATAGTCCGTCCAATTTAATAGTTTTGCAAAACACATGACCAATTTTGACGATGCTACCTCCGACCATACAGTTCCGCAGCCGGCCGAGCAACCCATGAGGCTGTCGGAGAGGGAGGTGTGGGGCGAGGAGCGGGTAGGAGCCTTCGGTGGCTTGAGGAGGGACCATCGACGATGGCCGGGGGAGAAATGGTTAGAGTTTTGATATTTCTATTTTCGGTTTTTTTTTTGGGGGATTTTTATCAAGTAACAAGGGGGGGGGGGGGGGGGGGGGGGATGGGCTCGCCTATGACTTGGGAGGGGGAGTCTCATCTGAGGGAGAGGAGACATCAGGGCCGACGGCCGGCACCGTTAGATTAAGTTGATGAAATATTTTTAACTGAAGATTCGAATAAGTAATTAATTATTATGGTTGGGATTAGGATTTGGACATTTTAGTCTTTTGATACTTGAGGTTCTCTCTAACTGCAAAACTATTGATAGTTCAGAGTATTAAACTGAAAATAGATCATGGTAACTTGCCAACAAAAAAGTAAAAGGTATTAAAGTGGCAAACTGAATAGTTGATGGTATTTAAGCGGAATTTAGCCATTTGATTAAAAAGTGACAAACAAAATTCACATTGGTCAATCTCTCAACAACATGATAGTTAAAACCTCAGCTGAAAATAACTCAAGTTCCAGATCTTTAATCATCGCTGACTCATTATGTTTGGAATCATAATTGTGAATCTCAATGTCAACCAAGTGGGGAATTTGTTTGCATTGTTCTAACCAATGTGAATTTTAGGATAATATTCTGTTGAAAAAAAAGTGGGTGGTAAAGGACAAACCTGTGTCTATGTCAATGAGTACAAGGTGCTAGGACGAGCTTTAGAAGTTTGGAAGATTTTCCAAGTAAACGAGAAACATGAGATACATAAAGACCTAAAGTAACTTGGACTCATCTGAATATTGATGCAAATTTGACATTTCCCCAAATATAAAGACATCTTAAATGTTTTGACACTTCAACCCTGGTTTTGCAGGGCATTCAACACAGGTACTAAAACATCCTAAACAGATAATGCAACCCAAGTATACTAACATAGTAACATCTTAAGGATACTAACTTAAGATTAAAAAAATGCACTCTTTTATCCCTTAAATCTTTAACCAGGTGATCGAACATATTTGCAAGGGTACTTATCTTTTGTGTAGGCACTTGAACGTGATTATATCTGCACTTTATAAGTTTGTCACTAGTATATAGTTCCACATGAAGTTTCATCATGGTTATAGTGGCTCTCTCTAGCTGCCTATATTGCTCATTTCATCTTTAACCTACAGCTTCCAACTTCCATTACCATCATTTGGTTCGTCTCATTAGTCTCTTACCATAAATTGAACATCATGTGTTGTAATTTCTCGTGCTGCTGTTGAGAGAATTTTTCCTGATGCTGTCTCTTTGACATCATTGATAAATTATAAAGCAGCTGAGAAGGCTATCCAATTGTCAACAATCCAGATTTTGACAAATAGAAATAATATTGTAACTTCAATTTATGACTAATAGTATTTATTGCTATTATACCCAACAAAATGACTTTCACTCAAACTTACATCTTAGATTTTTTTTATCCTAGTTCACCTGACTAGTCTTAACCATAGTACTTAAAGACATCAGGGGCTAATTAAACAAACTGGATTATGCATGGTTATCTCATCATTTCATATTCTATTCCATTTTGTTCTCTAATAAGTTGGACAGCATTGGTGATTGGACTATGCACTTAGTGCTGGATATGTTAAATCATGGATTGTATCTGTTTTACTATGACTAATAGTCAAAAGATTCATAACTAGTTATGATTGATTACATTAGCATATTTTTATTAGCAGTGTTCTAAATTGCGGCCTAGGCGGCCGCCTAGGTGCTAGGCGGCCTGTTCGGTTTTGAAATTTCCAAAAAGAATCAATTTTTTCCCTTCAAAACTTACCTTGTCTGGTGGTGTGGTGGTGGTGGACCTGGTGGTGGTGTGAAGAGGAGAGGAGAGGAGAGGAGAGGAGAGGGAGGAACTGGAGAGGAGAGTAGAGGTTGTTGTCTCTCTCTCTCTCTCTCCTCCCATAGGTTTAGGGTCAATAAAAAAAATTTGCAACTTAAAAAAAATGTTTGACAGCTTCAAGACTCGAACCAGTGACCAAGAGAGAGCAAAGAACTATACTCCCACTGCTAGCCAAATTGGCAAATATGTTGTGTTTTCATTTAACATATGCATAATATATATATCAAAGTAAGATATTAAAAAAAATTTAGTTCGCCGCCTAGGCGCTAGGCGTCCGCCCCTTTGGCGCACCGAACACGTCTAGCGAAATTTATAACATTGTTTATTAGTGCTTGATTATTGCAGGCTGTTACATGCTAGTTAGAGGCCCCAAATCAAGTGCAGTCAATATTTATGGAAGAATTTTGAGTCATACCGCCTTTCTTGAGTTTATTATCTAACACTATATATAAGTTTCGATAAATAATTTCAATTGCTATGATATCTTTTGATTATGATCCATTTACTGATAACTGTCGTCACTAATATATTTTGTGGCCTGTACTGCATAGGCCTTTTACTATTCTGGGAAAGAGTCTTATTGGTACTGCAAGATCTAGCTTGTTTCTCTCCGTCTACTGTTCATCAGCTTGGTAAGGTTTTGGTTCTCTTGTATTTGGTTTGTTCTTACGTTATGAAGTAACCCGCTTATTTCTCAAGAAAAAGAGAAAAAAAAAATGATATCACCCTGAAAGAACCTCCTGAAATGTATTTTTATTCTAATATACGTGTAGATGAATTTTCCAAGGATCGTTGATGGCAGTGCTTATGATACTAAGCCATTTGCAGATCACCATGCAGGGAGATTTTGTAGTTTAGACACAATTAGATGCCTGACGTAATTCTATACTTATTGAGAACCCCTATTAGGGAAAGCACACAGGTTAAAGCTTACATGTGTGGATGTTTCATCATGAATTGCTCTTAAGCTTTTCATTTCACAGGGGGGTTGAGGGGTGGGCTTTGCTTCTTATTGCAACTCGCTTAATCCCCCTTGCTCAAGAAGTCGCCCTATCCCTTACCCTGGTCAACTATTTTGGTAAAATCTTTTCGAAGTGCCCCCAGTTCAGGTGGCGTGACTCAAACTCGGGCTTCCTACTTTGACAAATTATGGCATGTCCATATCACACCCTTTGCTTTATAAGATTTTTAACTTACATGAAAACTTCTAGTTCTAGAACCTGCTAGGATTGCTCAATGCTTGTATCCAATGGGAAATCTTATTCTCTAACAGGTCGTCTCCTCTCGCTTTAATGTCTCATAGAGATGAATGTAATTCCTTAAAATTATCTTATCTAGCTGTCTAGACACTTATGTAGTATAGGAGAACTTTGATGGTGTTTCTTGGTTGTATGAGAATTTGTGTACTGCATGACTAAAACACTGGTCTATCTAGTGTCTATCTACCCATTGGCCTTCTAGATTTATAACAAAGCTTCTTGCTTGTACCTACCTTGTCTTGGAACTTGCACATCAGAAGTGTGAGTTAATGTCAAGGTGACAGTCGGTTATAATAACTTGGTGAATTCATTTGTGGAGTTCTCTTGTGCTCCATAGCCAATCCCATGCGGATGGGCAAAGCCGATGATGATGTCTTTTCTTGTTCATAGAACTGCTTGAACAGATATGTAGTGTGAACGTGCCCCAATTGTCTATCACTGGCAATTGGCTAAATGATAAGAAATAGCTATTATGAACTTACAAGACCACATTGATTTTTTGTGATATACAGTTTCATCTTCCATAAAACTATTTTAGATGGGTTCATTTAAAAAAATGTTGAACAGGTCCATGCATCTCGATTATGCTGCCCACCCTACATCGAGCCCCTTTAAAAGAAAGAATTATGAAATAAAAGAAAACAATCATCGTTGTTGAAGTGTATGTAAGGTAGGCTTGTCGGGACTCGGAGACACGGGCAATAGAAAGAAAGAGAGAGAGATCAACAAAGATTAATACACACGATATGTGGTGGCTATGGTCACCTGGACAAATCCCAGCCTTTTATATAATCAAAAGATTGAATTACAATGTATCATTCGACTCTCTTGTCCCAAGAGCTGATACGTTAGATCTTCTCCTTAAGAGAAATATATAATTTTGCAATCGAGATCGCAAAGATATACTCCTAACCCTAACTAGGACTCAGCTCACCTAGCAACGACCGCCTACCGACGATATGTGGTGGCTATGGTCACCTGGACAAATCTCGAACTATCTAAAAATGACCAGAACCATAATTCGTTTGTACTAGAACCCAAGTTTATGCTCATCGAGCACACTAAAACCCATAATTCTGGTTACATTGAACCGGAATTTCAATTCTTTTTTTTGTTTTGTTTCCAAATTACCCCGGTCGAATTGTGACCGCTTTGTCGTCTTCCACTGGCGCTCAAGACTTCACATCCATCTTGGGCCAGATTTCCAACAAACTTCCTCTTTAGTATGATAAAAGGGTGTTGCCGTATTGGCCACCATGGCTCCTCAAATGGAGTCCATACATGTCGTCCCGTGATAGAGTTTCTGCTCCTTGTCGTTACCAATCCCGCATTCCCCATGTTGTTGCACATCTGTCATGCGTAGCATCTTTCGAATCAATAGGATCTCCACGAGATCAATGACTCGACCAAGATTGAAATCTTTGACCACCAACCTCACAGTAAGCCTTGGTTGTGTGCTCTCGTCTTTCGTCTTCTATTGGAACATAATCCTGTTCCAAATAGATTTCTCATCTTTGGATGTGCCGACTAAGCAAACAATATGGTTCCATGTGAGATTTAAACTCACGAAGCTTTTTACTGTCATGTTCGACATGAAAGTTCTTCCATATATTCTCATCCTCGACCAGAGTATGATCATGCTAATACATGTTGTCGAAGGTCCACAACTCCCCTTTAACTGTAAGAAGTAAAAAAAGAGAGTATTCATCAGTCTCTTGAATGGGCTGCATGATTTTATCTCCTTTCCGACTTTAATTGTTGAAACCATCATTGCTCTAATAAGCTCCGACACTTCTCTCGACGTCAAACTCGGATTCGTATACATGGAGATTGACTAGCTGTCAAGGAACCGACAATTAGATCCTCAAGATGTCATACCCTCATTTGTCATTATCTCGCAATGTATCGAATCCTGGTTCTCGAGTCTTCATGAAAGTTCTCCCATATATTCTCATCCTCGACCAGAGTATGATCATGCCAATGCATGTTGTCGAAGGTCCACAACTCCCCTTTAACTGTAAGAAGTAAAAAAAAAGAGAGTATTCATCAGTCTCTTGAATGAGCTGCATCATTTTATCTCCTTTCCGACTTTAATTGTTGAAACCATCATTGCTCTAATAAGCTCCGATACTTCTCTCGACGTCAAACTCGGATTCGTATACCTGGAGATTGACTAGCTGTCAAGGAACCGACAATTAGATCCTCAAGATGTCATACCCTCATTTGTCATTATCTCGCGATGTATCGAATCCTGGTTCTCGAGTCTTCTTGAAAACCTTTTCCTACAAGCACCTGTCGATCAACACCCTGCTGAACACCTATCTCTATCCATCATCTTATGCCTACGGCTTGCACGTATACCTCAATGGCTTGAGCATGTGTATGTTGCAACAAATAACCCCTTGATCCAACATATGGGTATCCCTCGTAAGCATCCAATCATTGTCTCCGAACATACTGAGACAGTCATTATCGTCCAGCCTCCCGACTTATACCAAGTTGAGGTGCAAACACAGTACGTGTCAAACCCCTTCGAGGACAAGCTTCGTCACTAAGTGCACATCTCCGATGCCCACAACCACCACTCTCCCTTGTCGTCCATCTTCACTCGTCTGAACATGCAACTCCGGTACGTGGTGAATACTTCCCTTTGTGGAATAGCGTGATAGAACGCCTTTGTGTCGAAGACCCAATCATGGTCATGACGCGTGCTACAAGAGTCCAACACCTCGATTTTTGTGATGATGAGATCCCTATCGATTAACGCTGTTAGATCTCCCTATCTTTCATCATGTTCTTCGTCTTCTCATCCTTGAGCTCTTTGCAGTAGCCTCTGTCACCACAATGATGAAACCTTCCTTGCGATACACCCTCAAGATTTCAATACACCCTCAAGATTTTGACAACTCTTCCTTGCGATACACCCTCAAGATTTCGACAACTCCTCATGTTCTTGTCTGTGACTAGGGCCTTTCCTTCCTTTTGAAAGCAACCAGGGTAGACGACTGCGATGATTCCTTTTGCTTACGTCAGATCTCCTTGTTTAACATACCAATTTTGAGTAAATCCATCTCGACAATTTCTTCTACAACAGCGTTACTAACTAATACCATCAACATCTCCAAAAGTATCCGACAAAAAACTCGTGACTAGTAGGAACTGAGACTCATCATTATCTTCATCATAGACAAATGATTGTTGATCCCCTGAATCACGTTCAAATATTGGGCCACTGGCGTGCTCTCCGTGTACTTCGAGTTAACGAATTGGCGAATAAGAAACGTCATGGTGCTAGCCATCTTTTGTTCATACAATGAGTGCAACTTCTGCCATAGCTTCTTCGGCGAAGTCTATATGGAAATGAAAAACCAAATTGTCAAACCATTAGCAGATGAGTCCAACACATTCTTTCAGTCATTAATAAACATGTCTTTTGGCTTGGCGTCGTTACCCTCCAACGGGTCATGCAAATCCATGCACCAGAGTAGATCTTTCATCGTTGGCTTCCAAACCGTCAGTTTCTCCCTCGAGGTCACCATGCACAACTAGATCTTATCTGTAGCCATTGTCGTACTTTGGGTACTCTCGATTGAGAGCTTTGATACCACTTTGTTGGGATTTAGAATGCACGCATAGGAAAGAAACAACCTCAACCACCAAACCAACAAAGAAAACACGATCACGACCTGTTATGTGAGACCAAACAAAGATCAATACGCACGGTATGTGGTGGCTATGACCACCTAGACAACTCCCAACCTTTTATATAATCAAAAGATTGAATTATAATGTATCCGTCGACTTTCTTATCTTAGGAGACGACCCTTTACAACTTTTCAAGAGAAATATACAATATTACAATAGAGATAGTAAAGAAACACACCAACCCTAACTAGGACTTGCTCAACTAGCAGCAACTGCTCACAGAATAAATCTGGACTATTGAAAATTGTCACGGCCTGAAATCAGCGGAAGCAAACAATTTGTGGTAATGACACGACACAATTCAACACTTCCAACTGTAAACCTGAACTACCAACATCACTAACAACTAAAAAGTTTATCAAATTCATGATGAATATTTCACATTCTTTCTATATCTAATGTTTACAAATGATAAGGTACCTCACACTATAATCATAATACAGATAACATCCTCGAAAATAAGCCCCTCTAGTATCCCAGCTCTAGTATCCCAAAATTGAATCATAACTCTCTGTTACCAAATGTAACTCAACAATACCAAGAAAAAATGGTTGGGGTTTTGGGGTGAGATCACAAGCTGAGATCATAGCAACAACAAGTAGCAAATCACATTTAAGATTTTACATTACTGAAAATATGAATGTCCAAGAAAAAAAAGATGACAACTTGAGGTACGCATGGAGATGTCCACAACCAAAAAGAAGCTCAAGAAACTCCTTTTATGCTTTGAAACCCTGACTCTAAACATTTAGTAAATATGACTATGCAACGACGACATTAGGTATGCCGTAGGATTCACATCCACCTCGAATCCAGACTTCACATCCACCTCGAATCGGACTGGATTGCCAACAAGACCAAGATTCTGAATGTTTTCTTATGCAAGGCTATGAAGCATGCGCACAGACCGGGCGAGAACGAAGTCTTTCCACCTGGACATCACAGTCAATACACAATTAACGCTGCGGACAGTAACAAAGCAACAACTCCAAAGATGGTGTTGAATCTGTGTCTAGCCCATGTCAGACGCATATAGATACATGAGAAATACACTACATCATGGAAAAATCGGTACCATGTTTGTAACAGTGTCCGTCGTGTCATGTCGTATTCATGTCAATGAAACATAGATACAAGATACTAACAGCAGATGGGATTGCATTTATACCATGGTTACCAAAATAGGTTTTCCTTGTGGGTTCCATGTAGTACCCTATCATTTTCTCATCATTTGCATTTTAGCTAGCATGGTGCCTGTTGCGGATCCAGGTTAGATGAGGAGAGAGTGAGATGACCAAAGCCATCTGTTTTACCCCACCCAGTGATGGAGCTCTCAACTTAGCACACTAAATGGCCTAACAGGCTTGTGCCCCCATTCTTTGACCTACATGTTGACAACTTCTTACCATCTGCCCCTTAATATGATCCAGCAGTATCATCAGAATTCTCAAGAAGACAAATATTCCTAATGCGTACCTCTTTGCTTTTCCTATTAGATTTGGGATGTGGACCCTGATATCCTGTTTCCTGCCTTAACTGCAAGCCTCAATCTTACAATGCACATTAGCTATCAGTTCTGTCAGTTCGTTGGCCATAGGACCGAGTAGATTATCAGATACCTTGGCATATCTTGTAAACACATACACAAGTTATGCAAATAAGTTCCTGATTATCTAAGTCATAAAAGTTCAAACATAGCAAACTTCTTTTTGCAGAAGTTGACAAACAATCTTGAAAGCATGCACTCATTCCTCCATACCACTCTAGGAAGTATCACTTAGCAGTTGTTAAACTGACTGAATCCTCTAATAGCATGTCGTGATATATTGATAGCATACAAGTGTTGGAGGCTGCTTCATCACTAACAAACGCAAAATTCACCAGACCTTAGCTTAAGGTCACCTCAGACTTTCAAAGGCAGATGCATGTTATCAGATGATATCAAATATTTATTTCAGTTGTTTCATGACCACTGGAATTCAATTTTTTAGAATGCTATTCGGCAACAGAGATTTCTAGTGCATAGAGAATTTTGATTAATACTATTTGGTCGTACCTAGGGCAGAAATTGGATCTGATATTAAACTGGTATTGCTATATCCATTTCCATTTCCACCTCTATTTAGTGGAGGTGACATTTGTATGAAAAGTTAGCTAGATACAGATTGGAAATCCTTGAATTCTATATTTATGGAAAATAAGTTGGTAAGAAGTCGAGATCTAGGAATTCATAATGCATTAATGGGATATCATAATCATGTACTAAACGTATAGTAGTACAGGAGGTGATAGGTTACAGTACTTCTATTATTCATGTGCATACACATTACATAATACTAAACTTCTATGGTAATATGGTATTGGACACCAATTTATATTGCATTATAATTGGTATTCAATTTTGCATATATATTGCACACTCTGTCAAAGTTTGCAGGTACATTTATAGAGCTTTTAGTAGAGCCCTTATCAAGTCGACCCGTCCTTCAACCCTTTTAGTTTGCTCATATAAAAAATTCATGGATTAATCTAACCCAGGATCCTGAGCTCCAATGGGTTTAAAACTTTAAATAGTGGTCCTTGATCCTACCCTTGAATATTTCAGGTTGACTATTGGTCAATCTCATTGTACCTGACCCATTCACCATCTAAAGGGTTCAGGTCCGGATCCATTTTTTCACTAACATCTATATGAATTTCACTAAAGCTTACATTCTCTTATCCTTTTTGCATCGTGTCCCAGTCAAGGACTGGATTGGATAAATTTATTCAGATCCGGGCCTGACCCAGTACTATTGCTTATCGAGTTGTGTTTTGAGAACCAGACCCTACCTGCCAAAGTGGTGTCCAGGTCTGGTCTGGGTCAACTTTGGTTCGGATCACAATAAAGGTTCCAGATGATAGCCTTATTCAACCGACTATATTTGGTAGCTCAAGGTACTATAGTAGCTGCTGCACCATGTGCAGGCATATTTTTGCATTCTAGTCACATTCAACCAGACCACTCTTTTAAGGACATCATAATCAACACCATGAAATAGCCTCATTTGAGGATGTGTGCTTCTTGACCCTGGCTGGAGCCTTTTCATGGTTAGTGGCAAATGTATTAAATTTGATCCTAGATGCGGAATCATAACAAGGATCAAATAACAATATATATAGAATGTCCAAGAAACTTTACCTTCAGCCATTGATGTTTTGTTTACTTAGCTGCAAAAAGAAAGATCTCTCCGTTTTCTGGTTCTTCCTTCTCTTTTTCGTTCCTCTGTAGATGGTGTAGTCTGTAGGAATGGAATGAGAGAGTAGGGGACCATAACAAGATATTTATAGGCACTTTTTCAGAGAAAAACCATCATATTATGTTAAAGTCTTAGCAACCACTTGATCACATCCCTAAACTTAAGGGAATGTGAACAAGTGCTGGAGAAGTAGTGGGCCATAACTAAATGAGACCAAGTCTCATGGAAAACAGTTACATTCTCCCACTTGGTCCACACTTCGAACTTAATGTCGTATCTTAAAGAAAGATGGCTTTTATTAAGTAATAAATACATGAATCATGACGATAGATCCTCTATACGATGTGTATTATCTTTCATGTATTACAATATATTTATTTCTTAATATTACATTTTATGTGGCAACCTAACTTAAATGAATAAACCATATATTTATTCTAGGTCCAATGAAGATAAATTTTCTCAAATTAAATAAAGTGCACATGAATATGAGAAAACATCATAATAAAAGTTTCATTAATAGCTTTATTTGTACAACAAAAACTACGTAAGGGAACTAAGTCTCATGTTTGCTACATGATCCTTGAATTTCAATGGTGGCATGCCCTTAGTCAAAGGATCAACAATCATCAATTCAATGCTAATGTGCTGAATAACAACTTTCTTTTCCTTAACACGTTCTCTTATGGCTAGATACTTAATGTTGATGTATTTGCTTCGACTTCCACTTTTGTTGTTCTTCGCCAAAAATACAGCAGCTGAATTGTCACAATATATAGTCAATGACCTAAAGATAGAATCCATAATTATAAACCCGAAAATGAAACTCTTAAGCCATACATCATACAAATTCCCCTCAAAACTGGATAGAAACTCAACCTCCATAGTAGAAGTAGCAGTTAAGGTCTGCTTAATGCTCCTCTAATATACAGCTCCACCGGCCAACATAAAAATGTATCCCGGTGTTGATTTATGTAAATCGACGCAGCCAGCCAAGTCAGAATCTGAGTAGACAACAACTTCTAAATCGTTCGTCCGTCTATACATAAGCTTGTAGTCTTTGGTTCCTTGAAGGTACCTTAACACTTTCTTTGCAGCTCTCCAGTGGTCCATACCTGGATTATTCTGATATCGTCCTAACATTCCATATGCTTCTGTTGTAAGAAGCTTGATGTATGCTCAGGTCTGCACAAGACCTGGCCTTGCATTTCTTTCACATTCCCTTAAGTTTAGGGATGTTATCAAGTGGTTGCTAAGAAGTAGGCAACAAACTTCGACACAATATGATGGTTTTTTTTTCTGAAAAAGTCCTTATATGGACTCACATAGTCAAAAATATTTCATCTCTTTCATAGATGATTGCTCACGATATATGTATCATTACATGCTTCACAAAAAAAATGAAGCATTAGATGCCTTTAAAGTTTTCAAGGCAGAGGTAGAGAAACAATGCGATAAGCAAATTAAGATTGTGAGATCATATAGAGGTGGAGAATATTATGGTAGATACGAAAAATGGACAAGCACCTGGGGACCATAAGAGAGTAGGGGACCTTAGTAACTCCTGGTAGATACACGAAAAATGAACTAATTGTAGGGGACCATAATATTTCATATGCTTCTGTTGTAGGAAGCTTGATGTATGCTCAGGTCTGCATAAGACTTGACATTGCATTTGTTGTTGGAATGTTTGGACGATATCAAAGTAATCCAGGTATGGACTACTGGAGAGCTGCAAAGAAAGTGTTAAGGTACCTTCAAGGAACCAAAGACTACAAGCGATTTATAAGTCGTTGGCTACTCAGATTCTGACTTTGCTGGCTGCGTTGATTCACGTAAATCAACATCGGGATACATTTTTATATTGGCCGGTGGAGCTGTTTCTTGGAGGAGCATTAAGCAGACCTTAACTGCTACTTCTACTATGGAGGCTGAGTTTGTGTCCTGTTTTGAGGCGACTTTGCATGATGTATGACTTAAGAGTTTCATTTCTGGGCTTATAATTATGGATTCTTTCTCTAGGCCATTGACTATATATTGTGACAATTCAACTGCTGTATTTTTGGCCAAGAACAACAAAAGTGGAAGTCGAAGCAAACACATCGACATTAAGTATCTAGCCATAAGAGAATGTGTCAAGGAAAAGAAAGTTGTTATTCAGCACATTAGCACTGAATTGATGATTGTTGATCCTTTGACTAAGGGCATGCCACCGTTGAAATTCAAGGATCATGTAGCAAACATGAGACTTAGTTCCCTTACGTAGTTTTTGTTGTACAAATAAAGCTATTAATGAAACTTTTATTATGATGTTTTCTCATATTCATGTGCACTTTATTTAATTTGAGAAAATTTATCTTCATTGGACCTAGAATAAATATATGGTTTATTCATTTAAGTTAGGTTGCCACATAAAATGTAATATTAAGAAATAAATATATTGTAATACATGAAAGATAATACTCATCGTATAGAGGATCTATCGTCATGATTCATGTATTTATTACTTAATAAAAGCCATCTTTCTTTAAGATACGACATTAAGTTCGAAGTGTGGACCAAGTGGGAGAATGTAACTGTTTTCCATGAGACTTGGTCTCATTTAGTTATGGCCCACTACTTCTCCAGCACTTGTTCACATTCCCTTAAGTTTAGGGATGTGATCAAGTGGTTGCTAAGAAGTAGACAACAAACTTTGATAGAATATGATGGTTTTTTTCTGAAAAAATGCCTATAAATATCATGTTATGGTCCCCTACTCTCTCATTCCATTCCTACAGACTACACCATCTACAGAGGAACGAGAAATAAGAACTAGAAAACAGAGAGATCTTCCTTTTTGCAGCTAAGTGAACAAAACATCAATGGGTACTCTTTATAAGCGGAAGAGGCAAACTGAAGACAACCCACTCCAGGCTTCATGTTTTGAATTTTATTTACTATTTGGACATATTGTCTGATATATCTTATATCTTCATCTAGTCTCTTCTGTAGTCTAAGAGAACTTGAGCACTCAGTTGTCTTGACTTTAACTACAGCACCCAGAAGATAAGTATCATAAGTTTACCTATCTGCAACTGTGTTAGGTTTAGGGAAAGACCCTCTTTTCTCATAACTACTTTAGCTAGGAAAAGGTTGACTTGTGTCATAAAAGTTATGCCTGTGGACTGTGGTGGATTCTCATGCTCCATAGCCGACACCATTCTTAATGGGTCAGGGCTTGATGATGATGAGGAAGATGATATATCCATTTCCTAACTTTACTTTCCATCACATTCTTGTCTCAGGGCTTGGACGTGCCTACTTTTTCGCACTTTTGAGCGATGCAGCATTCCAATGGTTGCTATGGGGACGGTAAGAAATAATTAACAACTTCATACATTTTAATTCCTACTGTTTCCTTAAAGCTTTCCAATAATCAAAGCAATATTTGGCACCAGTTCCCTACAGGCTTGGCATTAGCTATTGAGAAGAAGAGCAGGAGGATCGAGCTCTCTCTCTATTGCCTAGCACGAGCCATCGAGAGCTTCTTCGCATGCTTGGCTGATGCTGGATTGTGTCCCCAAGCATCAAGATTGAAGAGAGCTGATGTGTTAGTTTTTAGTATGGCTACTTCCATCATCATGCACTGCTATGCTCGAGAAAGAGAGGTGTTTCGGTCCAAGTACTTGAATGTACTAGATTGGGTGTTTGGAGTGCCGCGCCCATGCGACGATGATGAAGATGCTGACCTTGGCAAAGGCAAATGTTGAAGGAAATTACAAGTACACGATTTATTTGGTAGAAGACGGGTGTAGATTGTACTGAAAGGACGAGGTATACTAGTTTTGACCGCTTGAGTGTAGAGCCATTCTCTGGGAAGATCCTAATTTGTCTTCCCTCTATTTTGGCCCGCACTGTGCAATGTACCCATTTGTGCTTGCAAATAATAGTTCACTGAAATCAATTGGTGATATAGTTTATGGGATTCCCCAATAGTTGCTACTACTTCAAGTACTATGAATAAATATCATTTGAGTTTACATTTTTGTGATCCGCACCCTAGGGGAAAGCAGGATGATTGATCTCGCTTCGTTTGGTTCGCGGAAAGGAAAGGAACAAAAATCGATTCTTTGCTCTTTCATTTCCTTTGGGAAATTGTAATTCCAATCAATTTTTTTTTTTTTTCCGGTGTTTGGAATAGTCAAGAAAGTTGTAAGGGAAAGTGAATCCTTGGATGGGTGGGGGAACCATCCCTCCCATATTTTCCTTCCTCTTGGGAATCAATTTCCTTTCCTGCATCCAAACAAGGTCCTTGATTCCGCGAACGAACCAAACAAAGGTACAACTTGTCTTTGATTTGAAATGGTTCTGAACAGAAATACAAGTACATCCAGTCTGCTTCCAATTTCCTCTTGTATAGTAATTCTCCGTATTTGCCTTCATATTTTATCGAATTCTGCTTTAATAAGTACTGGCATTGGTATCAACGGTGTTAATATCCATAGCTGTAGAAGAAAACAAGTAGATGTGTAATTGGGTTTGGTAAAAGTTTTTTCTCTTTGATTTCGTGTAAATTGAAATCTTCAACGTTCAAAATAGTAAGTTACTTTGAATGCTTTTATAAATATTTTTTGTTGTTGTAGGTGATGTTGCAACCATTTTGCCGAACTAACTATTTAGGAGAATCATTTGCAGTATTCAAGAAGAGTTGCTAGAACAGAAACTGCAGTATTTTAGCAATGTAAATAAAACCCTGCATGCGTGACAACACAAATCGCAGCATGATTTGCTAGGGTTTGGGAACAAAAGATTTTTCTTTCCAGCATCACAATCACACGAGAGTAGCAACAGCACAGCAGTAATAGACCGACACAAGGGAGCTCCACCTCCTCCGACTACCTCTCGGCCTAGAGGAAGGGCCGGCCCGAGAGGTTGGATTATCCAAGCCGGAGCTTATTTGGTTGCCCCTTGATTGTTGACTGGTCTTGGGGGGTCATCTGCGACCTATATCTCTTGCAGGTCACGTTGGACCTAGCAGAGAGAACTTGTCCAAATCCGAAGTCTTGTCGGACTTATCCTTAGGTGGACCCGGCCTACATGTGCAGCTGGACATCATCAGCAACCTCCTCACCCCCAGCAAGCAATTAGATTGAGGTTGCAATCATCTTTAGGACCTGTTAATTTCTTATTAGTAGGTACTTAAAAAGAAAGAAAAAACATACCTGAGAAGTAAAAGGACGAACTCATCCTGAGAAGAACAAAAACAAAAATTACAATGTTGAACTTGGAAGAACTTTTTTTTTTTTTATTATTGTTAGTATTAATTTGTTTTGCTCTCTCAAATCTTTTCTATTTTCCAGTCACATGTGGGAGATGTACGTACACCACCCTCCCCCGAGTCCGAGCTCTCCAGCATAATCAGAAACAATGAGAATAAGATTGAGAAAATAATTTAACATGTGCAAAAGATGTTCCGAAATAATAAGATAATAGTTAAATGAACGGACTAAAATTAGACCCCAAAAAAAAATGGTTTTAGTGTTACTGAGAAAATGTCCCAAAGCCGAGGTGAACGAAAGAAAATGATTCAAATAGAAGCAAAAAAAAAAATGTTTGGGACGAACTTTATTTTTTGTTTTTGATGAAAAGACGAAGTAGCAAATGAAATTCTTGTTGGCAACCTGACAAAGAGCAAGCAGTTAAATGAACAAATAGAGCGATAGCCATCATCTTCCATGAATGTCTCCAAAACTTTTCTCAATCTAGTGATCAAACAGTTAATAAGTTTCAACATTTTCTTCCCCTACAGCGAACAAGTTTGCAAACAAAGAGGCATATCGAGGAAACATATTGAATCAATAAAAATGGCAAATTCTATACACTTCATATTTTACTCCATGACAGCCCTTACTTTAGGACAATCCAACTTGGTGTAACTTTTACTCAGGACAACCCGAATTTTACTTTGCGCTGCCCAACCCCCCTTAAGTAAGACTGCCAACGAAGTTAACAGTCCTAACATAAAGTAGAACTGTCAAAGTTGGAAGTCCTATTTTATGTTAGGACTGTCAACTTTGTTGACAGCCCAAATCTAAACCAACCAAATCCTTTAGGACTACCAACAAAATTAGCAATCCTAATATAAAGTAGGACTACAACAATGTTGGCAGTCCTACTTTATATTAGGACAACCAACTTTGTATGCAGTCCAAATCCAAATATGTGGACTGCCCTCAAGTAAAAATTTCGAGCGACAAACTTGTACATAAATTGAAAAAAA
>JANAVB010027799.1:2013115-2118470 GCA_029216955.1 Iris pallida
AACCCCTATTAGGGAAAGCACACAGGTTAAAGCTTACATGTGTGGATGTTTCATCATGAATTGCTCTTAAGCTTTTCATTTCACAGGGGGGTTGAGGGGTGGGCTTTGCTTCTTATTGCAACTCGCTTAATCCCCCTTGCTCAAGAAGTCGCCCTATCCCTTACCCTGGTCAACTATTTTGGTAAAATCTTTTCGAAGTGCCCCCAGTTCAGGTGGCGTGACTCAAACTCGGGCTTCCTACTTTGACAAATTATGGCATGTCCATATCACACCCTTTGCTTTATAAGATTTTTAACTTACATGAAAACTTCTAGTTCTAGAACCTGCTAGGATTGCTCAATGCTTGTATCCAATGGGAAATCTTATTCTCTAACAGGTCGTCTCCTCTCGCTTTAATGTCTCATAGAGATGAATGTAATTCCTTAAAATTATCTTATCTAGCTGTCTAGACACTTATGTAGTATAGGAGAACTTTGATGGTGTTTCTTGGTTGTATGAGAATTTGTGTACTGCATGACTAAAACACTGGTCTATCTAGTGTCTATCTACCCATTGGCCTTCTAGATTTATAACAAAGCTTCTTGCTTGTACCTACCTTGTCTTGGAACTTGCACATCAGAAGTGTGAGTTAATGTCAAGGTGACAGTCGGTTATAATAACTTGGTGAATTCATTTGTGGAGTTCTCTTGTGCTCCATAGCCAATCCCATGCGGATGGGCAAAGCCGATGATGATAGTCTTTTCTTGTTCATAGAACTGCTTGAACAGATATGTAGTGTGAACGTGCCCCAATGGTCTATCACTGGCAATTGGCTAAATGATAAGAAATAGCTATTATGAACTTACAAGACCACATTGATTTTTTGTGATATACAGTTTCATCTTCCATAAAACTATTTTAGATGGGTTCATTTAAAAAAATGTTGAACAGGTCCATGCATCTCGATTATGCTGCCCACCCTACATCGAGCCCCTTTAAAAGAAAGAATTATGAAATAAAAGAAAACAATCATCGTTGTTGAAGTGTATGTAAGGTAGACTTGTTGGGACTCGGAGACACGGGCAATAGAAAGAAAGAGAGAGAGATCAACAAAGATTAATACACACGATATGTGGTGGCTATGGTCACCTGGACAAATCCCAGCCTTTTATATAATCAAAAGATTGAATTACAATGTATCATTCGACTCTCTTGTCCCAAGAGCTGATACGTTAGATCTTCTCCTTAAGAGAAATATATAATTTTGCAATCGAGATCGCAAAGATATACTCCTAACCCTAACTAGGACTCAGCTCACCTAGCAACGACCGCCTACCGACGATATGTGGTGGCTATGGTCGCCTGGACAAATCTCGAACTATCTAAAAATGACCAGAACCATAATTCGTTTGTACTAGAACCCAAGTTTATGCTCATCGAGCACACTAAAACCCATAATTCTGGTTACATTGAACCGGAATTTCAATTCTTTTTTTTGTTTTGTTTCCAAATTACCCCGGTCGAATTGTGACCGCTTTGTCGTCTTCCACTGGCGCTCAAGACTTCACATCCATCTTGGGCCAGATTTCCAACAAACTTCCTCTTTAGTATGATAAAAGGGTGTTGCCGTATTGGCCACCATGGCTCCTCAAATGGAGTCCATACATGTCGTCCCGTGATAGAGTTTCTGCTCCTTGTCGTTACCAATCCCGCATTCCCCATGTTGTTGCACATCTGTCATGCGTAGCATCTTTCGAATCAATAGGATCTCCACGAGATCAATGACTCGACCAAGATTGAAATCTTTGACCACCAACCTCACAGTAAGCCTTGGTTGTGTGCTCTCGTCTTTCGTCTTCTATTGGAACATAATCCTGTTCCAAATAGATTTCTCATCTTTGGATGTGCCGACTAAGCAAACAATATGGTTCCATGTGAGATTTAAACTCACGAAGCTTTTTACTGTCATGTTCGACATGAAAGTTCTTCCATATATTCTCATCCTCGACCAGAGTATGATCATGCTAATACATGTTGTCGAAGGTCCACAACTCCCCTTTAACTGTAAGAAGTAAAAAAAGAGAGTATTCATCAGTCTCTTGAATGAGCTGCATGATTTTATCTCCTTTCCGACTTTAATTGTTGAAACCATCATTGCTTTAATAAGCTCCGACACTTCTCTCGACGTCAAACTCGGATTCGTATACATGGAGATTGACTAGCTGTCAAGGAACCGACAATTAGATCCTCAAGATGTCATACCCTCATTTGTCATTATCTCGCAATGTATCGAATCCTGGTTCTCGAGTCTTCATGAAAGTTCTCCCATATATTCTCATCCTCGACCAGAGTATGATCATGCCAATGCATGTTGTCGAAGGTCCACAACTCCCCTTTAACTGTAAGAAGTAAAAAAAAGAGAGTATTCATCAGTCTCTTGAATGAGCTGCATCATTTTATCTCCTTTCCGACTTTAATTGTTGAAACCATCATTGCTCTAATAAGCTCCGATACTTCTCTCGACGTCAAACTCGGATTCGTATACCTGGAGATTGACTAGCTGTCAAGGAACCGACAATTAGATCCTCAAGATGTCATACCCTCATTTGTCATTATCTCGCGATGTATCGAATCCTGGTTCTCGAGTCTTCTTGAAAACCTTTTCCTACAAGCACCTGTCGATCAACACCCTGCTGAACACCTATCTCTATCCATCATCTTATGCCTACGGCTTGCACGTATACCTCAATGGCTTGAGCATGTGTATGTTGCAACAAATAACCCCTTGATCCAACATATGGGTATCCCTCGTAAGCATCCAATCATTGTCTCCGAACATACTGAGACAGTCATTATCGTCCAGCCTCCCGACTTATACCAAGTTGAGGTGCAAACACAGTACGTGTCAAACCCCTTCGAGGACAAGCTTCGTCACTAAGTGCACATCTCCGATGCCCACAACCACCACTCTCCCTTGTCGTCCATCTTCACTCGTCTGAACATGCAACTCCGGTACGTGGTGAATACTTCCCTTTGTGGAATAGCGTGATAGAACGCCTTTGTGTCGAAGACCCAATCATGGTCATGACGCGTGCTACAAGAGTCCAACACCTCGATTTTTGTGATGATGAGATCCCTATCGATTAACGCTGTCAGATCTCCCTATCTTTCATCATGTTCTTCGTCTTCTCATCCTTGAGCTCTTTGCAGTAGCCTCTGTCACCACAATGATGAAACCTTCCTTGCGATACACCCTCAAGATTTCAATACACCCTCAAGATTTTGACAACTCTTCCTTGCGATACACCCTCAAGATTTCGACAACTCCTCATGTTCTTGTCTGTGACTAGGGCCTTTCCTTCCTTTTGAAAGCAACCAGGGTAGACGACTGTGATGATTCCTTTTGCTTACGTCAGATCTCCTTGTTTAACATACCAATTTTGAGTAAATCCATCTCGACAATTTCTTCTACAACAGCGTTACTAACTAATACCATCAACATCTTCAAAAGTATCCGACAAAAAACTCGTGACTAGTAGGAACTGAGACTCATCATTATCTTCATCATAGACAAATGATTGTTGATCCCCTGAATCACGTTCAAATATTGGGCCACTGGCGTGCTCTCCGTGTACTTCGAGTTAACGAGTTGGCGAATAAGAAACGTCATGGTGCTAGCCATCTTTTGTTCATACAATGAGTGCAACTTCTGCCATAGCTTCTTCGGCGAAGTCTATATGGAAATAAAAAACCAAATTGTCAAACCATTAGCAGATGAGTCCAACACATTCTTTCAGTCATTAATAAACATGTCTTTTGGCTTGGCGTCGTTACCCTCCAACGGGTCATGCAAATCCATGCACCAGAGTAGATCTTTCATCGTTGACTTCCAAACCGTCAGTTTCTCCCTTGAGGTCACCATGCACAACTAGATCTTATCTGTAGCCATTGTCGTACTTTGGGTACTCTCGATTGAGAGCTTTGATACCACTTTGTTGGGATTTAGAACGCACGCATAGGAAAGAAACAACCTCAACCACCAAACCAACAAAGAAAACACGATCACGACCTGTTATGTGAGACCAAACAAAGATCAATACGCACGGTATGTGGTGGCTATGACCACCTAGACAACTCCCAACCTTTTATATAATCAAAAGATTGAATTATAATGTATCCGTCGACTTTCTTATCTTAGGAGACGACCCTTTACAACTTTTCAAGAGAAATATACAATATTACAATAGAGATAGTAAAGAAACACACCAACCCTAACTAGGACTTGCTCAACTAGCAGCAACTGCTCACAGAATAAATCTGGACTATTGAAAATTGTCACGGCCTGAAATCAGCGGAAGCAAACAATTTGTGGTAATGACACGACACAATTCAACACTTCCAACTGTAAACCTGAACTACCAACATCACTAACAACTAAAAAGTTTATCAAATTCATGATGAATATTTCACATTCTTTCTATATCTAATGTTTACAAATGATAAGGTACCTCACACTATAATCATAATACAGATAACATCCTCGAAAATAAGCCCCTCTAGTATCCCAGCTCTAGTATCCCAAAATTGAATCATAACTCTCTGTTACCAAATGTAACTCAACAATACCAAGAAAAAATGGTTGGGGTTTTGGGGTGAGATCACAAGCTGAGATCATAGCAACAAGAAGTAGCAAATCACATTTAAGATTTTACATTACTGAAAATATGAATGTCCAAGAAAAAAAAAGATGACAACTTGAGGTACGCATGAAGATGTCCACAACCAAAAAGAAGCTCAAGAAACTCCTTTTATGCTTTGAAACCCTGACTCTAAACATTTAGTAAATATGACTATGCAACGACGACATTAGGTATGCCGTAGGATTCACATCCACCTCGAATCCAGACTTCACATCCACCTCGAATCGGACTGGATTGCCAACAAGACCAAGATTCTGAATGTTTTCTTATGCAAGGCTATGAAGCATGCGCACAGACCGGGCGAGAACGAAGTCTTTCCACCTGGACATCACAGTCAATACACAATTAACGCTGCGGACAGTAACAAAGCAACAACTCCAAAGATGGTGTTGAATCTGTGTCTAGCCCATGTCAGACGCATATAGATACATGAGAAATACACTACATCATGGAAAAATCGGTACCATGTTTGTAACAGTGTCCGTCGTGTCATGTCGTATTCATGTCAATGAAACATAGATACAAGATACTAACAGCAGATGGGATTGCATTTATACCATGGTTACCAAAATAGGTTTTCCTTGTGGGTTCCATGTAGTACCCTATCATTTTCTCATCATTTGCATTTTAGCTAGCATGGTGCCTGTTGCGGATCCAGGTTAGATGAGGAGAGAGTGAGATGACCAAAGCCATCTGTTTTACCCCACCCAGTGATGGAGCTCTCAACTTAGCACACTAAATGGCCTAACAGGCTTGTGCCCCCATTCTTTGACCTACATGTTGACAACTTCTTACCATCTGCCCCTTAATATGATCCAGCAGTATCATCAGAATTCTCAAGAAGACAAATATTCCTAATGCGTACCTCTTTGCTTTTCCTATTAGATTTGGGATGTGGACCCTGATATCCTGTTTCCTGCCTTAACTGCAAGCCTCAATCTTACAACGCACATTAGCTATCAGTTCTGTCAGTTCATTGGCCATAGGACCGAGTAGATTATCAGATACCTTGGCATATCTTGTAAACACATACACAAGTTATGCAAATAAGTTCCTGATTATCTAAGTCATAAAAGTTCAAACATAGCAAACTTCTTTTTGCAGAAGTTGACAAACAATCTTGAAAGCATGCACTCATTCCTCCATACCACTCTAGGAAGTATCACTTAGCAGTTGTTAAACTGACTGAATCCTCTAATAGCATGTCGTGATATATTGATAGCATACAAGTGTTGGAGGCTGCTTCATCACTAACAAACGCAAAATTCACCAGACCTTAGCTTAAGGTCACCTCAGACTTTCAAAGGCAGATGCATGTTATCAGATGATATCAAATATTTATTTCAGTTGTTTCATGACCACTGGAATTCAATTTTTTAGAATGCTATTCGGCAACAGAGATTTCTAGTGCATAGAGAATTTTGATTAATACTATTTGGTCGTACCTAGGGCAGAAATTGGATCTGATATTAAACTGGTATTGCTATATCCATTTCCATTTCCACCTCTATTTAGTGGAGGTGACATTTGTATGAAAAGTTAGCTAGATACAGATTGGAAATCCTTGAATTCTATATTTATGGAAAATAAGTTGGTAAGAAGTCGAGATCTAGGAATTCATAATGCATTAATGGGATATCATAATCATGTACTAAACGTATAGTAGTACAGGAGGTGATAGGTTACAGTACTTCTATTATTCATGTGCATACACATTACATAATACTAAACTTCTATGGTAATATGGTATTGGACACCAATTTATATTGCATTATAATTGGTATTCAATTTTGCATATATATTGCACACTCTGTCAAAGTTTGCAGGTACAGTTATAGAGCTTTTAGTAGAGCCCTTATCAAGTCGACCCGTCCTTCAACCCTTTTAGTTTGCTCATATAAAAAATTCATGGATTAATCTAACCCAGGATCCTGAGCTCCAATGGGTTTAAAACTTTAAATAGTGGTCCTTGATCCTACCCTTGAATATTTCAGGTTGACTATTGGTCAATCTCATTGTACCTGACCCATTCACCATCTAAAGGGTTCAGGTCCGGATCCATTTTTTCACTAACATCTATATGAATTTCACTAAAGCTTACATTCTCTTATCCTTTTTGCATCGTGTCCCAGTCAAGGACTGGATTGGATAAATTTATTGAGATCCGGGCCTGACCCAGTACTATTGCTTATCGAGTTGTGTTTTGAGAACCAGACCCTACCTGCCAAAGTGGTGTCCAGGTCTGGTCTGGGTCAACTTTGGTTCGGATCACAATAAAGGTTCCAGATGATAGCCTTATTCAACCGACTATATTTGGTAGCTCAAGGTACTATAGTAGCTGCTGCACCATGTGCAGGCATATTTTTGCATTCTAGTCACATTCAACCAGACCACTCTTTTAAGGACATCATAATCAACACCATGAAATAGCCTCATTTGAGGATGTGTGCTTCTTGACCCTGGATGGAGCCTTTTCATGGTTAGTGGCAAATGTATTAAATTTGATCCTAGATGCGGAATCATAACAAGGATCAAATAACAATATATATAGAATGTCCAAGAAACTTTACCTTCAGCCATTGATGTTTTGTTTACTTAGCTGCAAAAAGAAAGATCTCTCCGTTTTCTGGTTCTTCCTTCTCTTTTTCGTTCCTCTGTAGATGGTGTAGTCTGTAGGAATGGAATGAGAGAGTAGGGGACCATAACAAGATATTTATAGGCACTTTTTCAGAGAAAAACCATCATATTATGTTAAAGTCTTAGCAACCACTTGATCACATCCCTAAACTTAAGGGAATGTGAACAAGTGCTGGAGAAGTAGTGGGCCATAACTAAATGAGACCAAGTCTCATGGAAAACAGTTACATTCTCCCACTTGGTCCACACTTCGAACTTAATGTCGTATCTTAAAGAAAGATGGCTTTTATTAAGTAATAAATACATGAATCATGACGATAGATCCTCTATACGATGAGTATTATCTTTCATGTATTACAATATATTTATTTCTTAATATTACATTTTATGTGGCAACCTAACTTAAATGAATAAACCATATATTTATTCTAGGTCCAATGAAGATAAATTTTCTCAAATTAAATAAAGTGCACATGAATATGAGAAAACATCATAATAAAAGTTTCATTAATAGCTTTATTTGTACAATAGAAACTACGTAAGGGAACTAAGTCTCATGTTTGCTACATGATCCTTGAATTTCAACGGTGGCATGCCCTTAGTCAAAGGATCAACAATCATCAATTCAATGCAAATGTGCTGAATAACAACTTTCTTTTCCTTAACACGTTCTCTTATGGCTAGATACTTAATGTTGATGTATTTGCTTCGACTTCCACTTTTGTTGTTCTTCGCCAAAAATACAGCAGCTGAATTGTCACAATATATAGTCAATGACCTAAAGATAGAATCCATAATTATAAACCCGAAAATGAAACTCTTAAGCCATACATCATACAAATTCGCCTCAAAACAGGATAGAAACTCAACCTCCATAGTAGAAGTAGCAGTTAAGGTCTGCTTAATGCTCCTCTAATATACAGCTCCACCGGCCAACATAAAAATGTATCCCGGTGTTGATTTACGTGAATCGACGCAGCCAGCCAAGTCAGAATCTGAGTAGACAACAACTTCTAAATCGTTCGTCCGTCTATACATAAGCTTGTAGTCTTTGGTTCCTTGAAGGTACCTTAACACTTTCTTTGCAGCTCTCCAGTGGTCCATACCTGAATTATTCTGATATCGTCCTAACATTCCATATGCTTCTGTTGTAAGAAGCTTGATGTATGCTCAGGTCTGCACAAGACCTGGCCTTGCATTTCTTTCACATTCCCTTAAGTTTAGGGATGTCATCAAGTGGTTGCTAAGAAGTAGGCAACAAACTTCGACACAATATGATGGTTTTTTTTTTCTGAAAAAGTCCTTATATGGACTCATAGTCAAAAATATTTCATCTCTTTCATAGATGATTGCTCACGATATATGTATCATTACATGCTTCACAAAAAAATGAAGCATTAGATGCCTTTAAAGTTTTCAAGGCAGAGGTAGAGAAACAATGCGATAAGCAAATTAAGATTGTGAGATCATATAGAGGTGGAGAATATTATGGTAGATACGAAAAATGGACAAGCACCTGGGGACCATAAGAGAGTAGGGGACCTTAGTAACTCCTGGTAGATACACGAAAAATGAACTAATTGTAGGGGACCATAATATTCCATATGCTTCTGTTGTAGGAAGCTTGATGTATGCTCAGGTCTGCATAAGACTTGACATTGCATTTGTTGTTGGAATGTTTGGACGATATCAAAGTAATCCAGGTATGGACTACTGGAGAGCTGCAAAGAAAGTGTTAAGGTACCTTCAAGGAACCAAAGACTACAAGCGATTTATAAGTTGTTGGCTACTCAGATTCTGACTTTGCTGGCTGCGTTGATTCACGTAAATCAACATCGGGATACATTTTTATATTGGCCGGTGGAGCTGTTTCTTGGAGGAGCATTAAGCAGACCTTAACTGCTACTTCTACTATGGAGGCTGAGTTTGTGTCATGTTTTGAGGCGACTTTGCATGATGTATGACTTAAGAGTTTCATTTCTGGACTTAGAATTATGGATTCTTTCTCTAGGCCATTGACTATATATTGTGACAATTCAACTGCTGTATTTTTGGCCAAGAACAACAAAAGTGGAAGTCGAAGCAAACACATCGACATTAAGTATCTAGCCATAAGAGAATGTGTCAAGGAAAAGAAAGTTGTTATTCAGCACATTAGCACTGAATTGATGATTGTTGATCCTTTGACTAAGGGCATGCCACCGTTGAAATTCAAGGATCATGTAGCAAACATGAGACTTAGTTCCCTTACGTAGTTTCTGTTGTACAAATAAAGCTATTAATGAAACTTTTATTATGATGTTTTCTCATATTCATGTGCACTTTATTTAATTTGAGAAAATTTATCTTCATTGGACCTAGAATAAATATATGGTTTATTCATTTAAGTTAGGTTGCCACATAAAATGTAATATTAAGAAATAAATATATTGTAATACATGAAAGATAATACTCATCGTATAGAGGATCTATCGTCATGATTCATGTATTTATTACTTAATAAAAGCCATCTTTCTTTAAGATACGACATTAAGTTCGAAGTGTGGACCAAGTGGGAGAATGTAACTGTTTTCCATGAGACTTGGTCTCATTTAGTTATGGCCCACTACTTCTCCAGCACTTGTTCACATTCCCTTAAGTTTAGGGATGTGATCAAGTGGTTGCTAAGAAGTAGACAACAAACTTTGATAGAATATGATGGTTTTTTTTGAAAAAATGCCTATAAATATCATGTTATGGTCCCCTACTCTCTCATTCCATTCCTACAGACTACACCATCTACAGAGGAACGAGAAATAAGAACTAGAAAACAGAGAGATCTTCCTTTTTGCAGCTAAGTGAACAAAACATCAATGGGTACTCTTTATAAGCGGAAGAGGCAAACTGAAGACAACCCACTCCAGGCTTCATGTTTTGAATTTTATTTACTATTTGGACATATTGTCTGATATATCTTATATCTTCATCTAGTCTCTTCTGTAGTCTAAGAGAACTTGAGCACTCAGTTGTCTTGACTTTAACTACAGCACCCAGAAGATAAGTATCATAAGTTTACCTATCTGCAACTGTGTTAGGTTTAGGGAAAGACCCTCTTTTCTCATAACTACTTTAGCTAGGAAAAGGTTGACTTGTGTCATAAAAGTTATGCCTGTGGACTGTGGTGGATTCTCATGCTCCATAGCCGACACCATTCTTAATGGGTCTGGGCTTGATGATGATGAGGAAGATGATATATCCATTTCCTAACTTTACTTTCCATCACATTCTTGTCTCAGGGCTTGGACGTGCCTACTTTTTCGCACTTTTGAGCGATGCAGCATTCCAATGGTTGCTATGGGGACGGTAAGAAATAATTAACAACTTCATACATTTTAATTCCTACTGTTTCCTTAAAGCTTTCCAATAATCAAAGCAATATTTGGCACCAGTTCCCTACAGGCTTGGCATTAGCTATTGAGAAGAAGAGCAGGAGGATCGAGCTCTCTCTCTATTGCCTAGCACGAGCCATCGAGAGCTTCTTCGCATGCTTGGCTGATGCTGGATTGTGTCCCCAAGCATCAAGATTGAAGAGAGCTGATGTGTTAGTTTTTAGTATGGCTACTTCCATCATCATGCACTGCTATGCTCGAGAAAGAGAGGTGTTTCGGTCCAAGTACTTGAATGTACTAGATTGGGTGTTTGGAGTGCCGCGCCCATGCGACGATGATGAAGATGCTAACCTTGGCAAAGGCAAATGTTGAAGGAAATTACAAGTACACGATTTAT
Source organism: Iris pallida (assembly GCA_029216955.1). Taxonomy (NCBI): domain Eukaryota; kingdom Viridiplantae; phylum Streptophyta; class Magnoliopsida; order Asparagales; family Iridaceae; genus Iris; species Iris pallida. Next base: position 2,024,197 of record JANAVB010027799.1, read on the forward strand.
TTGGTAGAAGACGGGTGTAGATTGTACTGAAAGGACGAGGTATACTAGTTTTGACCTCTGAGTGTAGAGCCATTCTCTGGGAAGATCCTAATTTGTCTTCCCTCTATTTTGGCCCGCACTGTGCAATGTACCCATTTGTGCTTGCAAATAATAGTCCACTGAAATCAATTGGTGATATAGTTTATGGGATTCCCCAATAGTTGCTACTACTTCAAGTACTATGAATAAATATCATTTGAGTTTACATTTTTGTGATCCGCACCCTAGGGGAAAGCAGGATGATTGATCTCGCTTCGTTTGGTTCGCGGAAAGGAAAGGAACAAAAATCGATTCTTTGCTCTTTCATTTCCTTTGGGAAATTGTAATTCCAATCAAATTTTTTTTCCGGTGTTTGGAAAAGTCAAGAAAGTTGTAAGGGAAAGTGAATCCTTGGATGGGTGGGGGAACCATCCATCCCATATTTTCCTTCCTCTTGGGAATCAATTTTCTTTCCTGCATCCAAACAAAGGAAATGACCAAAGTCCTTGATTCCGCGAACGAACCAAACAAAGGTACAACTTGTCTTTGATTTGAAATGGTTCTGAACAGAAATACAAGTACATCCAGTCTGCTTCCAATTTCCTCGTCTTGTATAGTAATTCTCCGTATTTGCCTTCATATTTTATCGAATTCTGCTTTAATAAGTACTGGCATTGGTATCAACGGTGTTAATATCCATAGCTGTAGAAGAAAACAAGTAGATGTGTAATTGGGTTTGGTAAAAGTATTTTCTCTTTGATTTCGTGTAAATTGAAATCTTCAACGTTCAAATAGTAAGTTACTTTGAATGCTTTTATAAATATTTTGTTGTTGTTGTAGGTGATGTTGCAACCATTTTGGCGAACTAACTATTTAGGAGAATCATTTGCAGTATTCAAGAAGAGTTGCTAGAACAGAAACTGCAGTATTTTAGCAATGTAAATAAAACCCTGCATGCGTGACAACACAAATCGCAGCATGATTTGCTAGGGTTTGGGAACAAAAGATTTTTCTTTCCAGCATCACAATCACACGAGAGTAGCAACAGCACAGCAGTAATAGACCGACACGAGGGAGCTCCACCTCCTCCGACTACCTCTCGGCCTAGAGGAAGGGCCGGCCCGAGAGGTTGGATTATCCAAGCCGGAGCTTATTTGGTTGCCCCTTGATTGTTGACTGGTCTTGGGGGGTCATCTGCGACCTATATCTCTTGCAGGTCACGTTGGACCTAGCAGAGAGAACTTGTCCAAATCCGAAGTCTTGTCGGACTTATTCCTAGGTGGACCCGGCCTACATGTGCAGCTGGACATCATCAGCAACCTCCTCACTCCCAGCAAGCAATTAGATTGAGGTTGCAATCATCTTTAGGACCTGTTAATTTCTTATTAGTAGGTACTTAAAAAGAAAGAAAAAACATACCTGAGAAGTAAAAGGACGAACTCATCCTGAGAAGAACAAAAACAAAAATTACAATGTTGAACTTGGAAGAACCTTTTTTTTTTTTATTATTATTATTGTTAGTATTAATTTGTTTTGCTCTCTCAAATCTTTTCTATTTTCCAGTCACATGTGGGAGATGTACGTACACCACCCTCCCCGAGTCCGAGCTCTCCAGCATAATCAGAAACAATGAGAATAAGATTGAGAAAATAATTTAACATGTGCAAAAGATGTTCCGAAATAATAAGATAATAGTTAAATGAACGGACTAAAATTAGACCCCAAAAAAAATGGTTTTAGTGTTACTGAGAAAATGTCCCAAAGCCGAGGTGAACGAAAGAAAATGATTCAAATAGAAGCAAAAAAAAATGTTTGGGACGAACTTTATTTTTTGTTTTTGATGAAAAGACGAAGTAGCAAATGAAATTCTTGTTGGCAACCTGACAAAGAGCAAGCAGTTAAATGAACAAATAGAGCGATAGCCATCATCTTCCATGAATGTCTCCAAAACTTTTCTCAATCTAGTGATCAAACAGTTAATAAGTTTCAACATTTTCTTCCCCTACAGCGAACAAGTTTGCAAACAAAGAGGCATATCGAGGAAACATATTGAATCAATAAAAATGGCAAATTCTATAGGCACTTCATATTTTACTCCATGACAGCCCTTACTTTAGGACAATCCAACTTGGTGTAACTTTTACTCAGGACAACCCGAATTTTACTTTGCGCTGCCCAACCCCCCTTAAGTAAGACTGCCAACGAAGTTAACAGTCCTAACATAAAGTAGAACTGTCAAAATTGGCAGTCCTACTTTATGTTAGGACTGCCAACTTTGTTGACAGCCAAAATCTAAACCTGTCAAAATTGGCAGTCCTACTTTATGTTAGGACTGCCAACTTTGTTGACAGCCAAAATCTAAACCAACCAAATCCTTTAGGACTACCAACAAAATTAGCAATCCTAATATAAAGTAGGACTACAACAATGTTGGCAGTCCTACTTTATATTAGGACAGCCAACTTTGTATGCAGTCCAAATCCAAATATGTGGACTGCCCTCAAGTAAAAATTTCGAGTGACAAACTTGTACATAAATTGAAAAAAAAAATTGGGCTACCCTTGAGTAAACTTTGAGGTGCCAATAGAATTTGCCATAAAAATTGACCAAATACTCACAAATTGGCTGTATTGTTGGTAGTCTCAGTTTCACTACTCCGGACTAGGCTAGTTCATGTTCATAATCAAGCTGCTTCCCCATTTAGGAAAGAACCAAAGTTCACTTCAATAAAAACAAGGGTAATTAGACATTGCAAAAGATTTCATATGACAGAACAGTCAGCAGACAGTTCACTAAATTTGTCGAAAGATTGGTTAAATTATCATAATTAGCTAGCTCCCTCCTTTAAAGATACACAAAAAAGAGAGCATTAACACCTACAAACCTAGAACAGAACAGTATGGTGATCTTCATGGGCGATCGATGTCCCCTTCAACCAACCAGTTCCGTACCGATGATCCTGTACCTTCTGCTCCCCCAGGGATCGCTCTCGTTCGTATAGAAAGACCATATGCAGCACCATATCCATGGAGGATTTCTAGAAGCAGAGTGGTCTTCTAGGTTGCCGGGGTCCTTCATACCAAGCAACTTGTTCATCTTTCCACGTAGCTCATCAGGTGCTGGGTTACCTCCAAAAAATTTCACCTGTAACAGACAAAAGCACAAAGAAATAGAGACTTGGTATCACAGAAACAGCTGAATTGACGTCATTGGGAGAGACGGTTCACCCCATCTTTATCGCATATATATGCACGAATCCTTGCTGTTGGATCTTCGAGGGTCAGTCTGATCCGGTAGTGGCCATCCACAGGAGAACGGAGGTCTTCAGCCCGCCAAGGGCACGATGCCACTACACGGACAACACATTTGAACTTGTGTAATACCTGCAAACATAAAAATTTAATGCTTCGGACATGTGTTCTTTCCTGCAGTCCATATGCAAGTCAAATAGTTGCCCCCCATTTCCCACTGTTGATTGCATTCACAAATTTAGCTATATGAAGATTCACGAGTTACTGGAATTTCAGAGTTTCCGATATTGCACCCCAAAAATTATGATAATAATCCGATAGTGACACAACTTTAATACTCACCGTAAATGTCAAAATTTAAATTAGTTTCCATAAAGGAAAACTAATAGGCTAACTCATGAAATGAAAAGTTTGGAGCGTGTAGAAAGAAACCTGTCGATGTGTGAGGGAATCCATTAAGGTTGAATACTGAAAATTCTCATAATCTGTCTCTGAAAAGATAAAAATAATATGTAGAGTGAGGAGCTTCAGTATACAAGAAAGAACAACAAAATGAGTGTGCAAAGCTAATTTACATCTCAGTCGAAGCTTCAAACATATATATATATTGAATATATATATATATATATATATATATATATATTCAATAGAGTGAAACACCAAGGAACATTCCGTCAATTAGATCCAGAAGAATGAATCTCCACTAAGCAAGTACGTTTATGCAGTTGAGAAAACATGAGCAGAAAATAATCCTTGGTTCTCTAGATATCTACAGGGAGCAAGTTTGTACAAGTAAACACGTGCTACAATACAAGATGCTACTATATTTATTACTAAAAGAGCGTCCTAAATGATGTGTGGGTGGAAGTGTTAAAGTTGTTCCCCATTAGTGTAATGTCCCGTCCCGCTCAGTTCAATCGGAGGAATCAAAACGTCAACGGTGTTTGGACTTAGCCATGCAACGGCTTGCTCGAAGTCTTGCTCTCCTCGCTCAGGTAGGTGGCTTCGGTGAACTTGTTTCTGCTTGGCCTTCACACTAATAAACTGGATGTTTTCAATTTTCCTGAGGTGGTATGCTAATAAAAGAGACGAACCCAGATAGCTAAAGGGAATAATCCCGCTCTGAGTCAGATTGAGGAGAACATGAAAAATTGTTAACTTGTTGCCTAGATATCACCCCACGATGATTTTCAAAGTTGGCACTTGGTCCTTCGACCCCACGACTTGGGTAAAGAAGAGACGATTTGGACAAAGTAGGTCACACTTATTACTGCAGCCGTAGTCTAGATGTTCCCACGGTAGCATCGCTTATCATAGCATGCGTGTCCTACGATTTCAATACGGGCCATACAATTTATGGCACGAGTTAAGGCACCCAAACAACACGAATGTTCAAGTTGAATAGGCACGTTCTCATGGATTCAAGGTCCGTCATATAGAATATGACTTGGACGGTAGTATCGCATAAGAACACAATTGGTTTACGACACGAAACACGGTTGGTTTAAGTTAAATATGCAGGAGACTCACAAGTAGTCATTCCTGAGTGAGTCAAAGGTATGGAAACATGAACGAAAAGTTCTCGAAATTGTAGCACGCCAAGACTCCCTGAAATAATGGACATACGTCGAGGCAATCCCTGAAACAACGAGTGCTACAGAAAGAAAAGAAAAGTATGAAAACATGTTGATTGAGAAATGACCGTGTATGACGATAATTGAGTTGAGTCTTGCATGGTCATTGGACAACTTGTGCACAAAGAACGGCTCCTCGAACAGTGCCCGGAGACGATACTGACTTCGAACCTAGGCGGAACAAAAGAAAATAGCCGTGTTGGCATACAACACTCAGATGGGTTATTCGAAAACTTTCAGTGGGGCTCGTTACCTGCACTGAAAGGATCGCCGTATAAGTCCGGCTATTGTCCGAGATAGCTTGTGGTGCTAGTTACCCCTTTCATATAGATGAGTCGGCATATTAGCGACAATCCGTGTGCATGTCTGTCAAAGAGTGTATGCACGGTACAAATAAGTCAAGAAATGTGCATACGATATACAACACAACGTTTGAGCCTAAGAATTGGCTATAACATGAACACGTACTTGGGCACGTAGATGCCATGTTGTGAATTGAGTCGTTAACACTAAGTTTAGGAGTTTATGACTAAGCCATTTTCGGAGACGAAATGGGTAAAAGGACACTAAGTTCACAAGTCTACGTTTAATCATTTCTGGAGATGAAATGAGAGTTAATGTTTAAGCCATTTCCGGAGGCGAAATAAAAGTATATGATTAAGCCATTTCCGAAGACGAAATGGGATAAAGGACATAGGGCAAGTATTGAGTAAAGATAGACTATTTTGCGAGGCACGACCTCGATGATGATACACGAATGGACATTTCGGCACGACCACAATGTTGGCATAATGAGTTTGGTAATATTACAAGATTTCGGAGCACGACTATGATATGGCGACACGAAGTTTGGACAAGTTACTAAGTGGTGTGGCATTGCCTCGATTATGTTACACGAAGGAATTATGGCACGACTGTGTCATTGATGTACTAAATAAGTCAGGTGTCTGTCCTAAAACTGATCCTAAGACAAGATTAGAAAGACAATCCAAAGGATATGTTGCACAAACTAAAATAACGTGTTGATTTTGTATGGATGGGCGAGGAGCTCACACCACCAGTACGGTTGTGTACTGACACCCCACCAGTTTTCATGCGCAGGTAACATGTACTTGCTCGTCTGGGTGGAGCTCGCTTGGACGCGCTGAGGCATGGAGTTCCTTAGCGTTTCGAGACGTGCGGCCGCATTGAAGTCTTCACCTTACGAGACATAATGTATAGATATCGCCTTCTGAAGCATCCGCTGGTTTGTTATGTTGTATTGAGAGCTGAGAGGGAGCTGAGTGACTTGTAAATAGAGAGAAAAAGTGAGCTTGAGCGACTTGTAATTTTGGCTACGCGTCCTTGTAATATTATATCCCATATCAATAAAGTTCTGATTTTGTTTGAATACTTGTGTTGCCTTTGTTTATTCAATGCTTCTACTCGGGACTTCTGTGCGACGACCCAGTCGCAAGTTACTGTAATCGACCGTTATGGAACCCGCCTTGCGTGAGTGCAACCTAGGCTCACGCGACATTACGCCTTAGCGAGTACGATCGGTCCTTCGGGACCGGGGCGTGACAATTAGGCTCTAGGCCAGTGCATAGAGAAGGGAAACAAAGAAAAATAATGCTACATAGAAGGGAACATACGTAAGGGATTTGGAGGGGAGTTCCCAAGGAAACACAAATAAAATAAAAATTACATAAACATTCTTTAAATTAACACAGCCTCAAACTCACAGTGGGTCTACTAGAGAGAGTTCACTGGTAGAAGTGTCATTTTATCCGGTGAGCTTTGGTGAAGTCGTCAATTTGTAGCTGGGAGGCTAGGAGGTGACACAGGAAGAGACATTGTCACAGAAAGAAAATGGTGGCATAGGAACTGACAATCAATCTTGATGTGTTTCCTCTGCTCATGTAATAAATGATTGTTGGTTACATGGACTTCACTGGTGTTGTCATGATTTATTAGAGTGGGAGTAGAAAGAGAGACTCACGTCAGCAAAATGACATTGTAAAAAAATAATTTCAGCAGTAAACATAGCACAATACTCGGCCTCTGCACTAGAGTATCTTGTTTCTTTGACTCCAAGAGATCAAAGAGCCACCAAGAAATATTCATAAGCCAGTAGTGGATTTCCGTTCAAATGCATCACCAGCCAAATCTGCATCATTATATTGCTCAAAATTTTAGGTGTATAATGAGTGGTAAAGCATGGATCAGAAACAAACCGACTACCTATATGCACTTCATGAGCGTGAGGTAAACAAGGCTGCCAACCAATTGCCTATAACAAAAAGGGTAAGAGGAGTAGGAGTATCAGTAAGACAAGTTGTAGTGTGGATTTCTATCGTCATTCATCTCAAATTGGCGATTCAAATGTTGTTTAAATTGAATATGGTTGGAACCGCTAGAAGTGATGATCGTATAATCTACATAAACCCGGAGCATTGTCCTTGAGAGTGAATGACAAGGCTGGATAAACTAATATCGTGAATAACTGTAGTAAATTCGAAGAACCCTATCCAAGGTGCCCGTTTGAGTTCATAAATTGCCTTCTGAAGATAACAGAGACAGGTTGAAGATGCCATGTAAACATCCTCAGTCAAATCTCTGAGGAAGTCATTCTTCACATAAATCTAATAAATGGTCCAGCAACAAACAAAAGCAAGAGCCAAAAGTGGGAAATGTTGTCAACTTGGCAACAAGAGTGTCTCATCGTACTCGATACCTTCCTTTTGAGAGAACCCACGAGCAACTAGACTAGATTTTTACTGATCGATAGTACCTTTTGCCAAAGTTTTGATCTTAAAGATCTAGTTGCCGTGGGCAGGTGATTTACCAGTAGGCAGTGATGTAATATCTCAAGAGTCAAGTGTGACTCTTCTGTAATACCTTAAGCTCATAGGTTGAGGACATTTTAGACGAGAGGGCATCTCTACTGAAGATGGAGGGTTCCAACTGTACTTGGAAGGTTGGAGAGGACTACCCTATTTCAATTGTTGATGGCTGAGGATTAAGAAGCTGGCACAGCTTCACCAAATGCGCTTGCAAAATTATCATCACCTTCGTTCACCAGGTGATAAAGTTTCAAGCCGGGAGAGTTGATGAAGGTCAAGGCCCATTGTTTACCGTCGAGTAGCATGGTGATGGAAACTGTCGGATTGATGTGGATTTGTGAATTTGGAGTTGAGGTTTATTTTTGGCCGCACTTACTTGGGTGCATTTTTTTTAATTACTTAAGTACACATGTAGCATAGAATCCCATCCACATCCTTCTAGGATTCCTATTTTTTTTTCTTTTCTTTCATTTTTTTAATAATCTTACTTCTTCTAGGACTCTTATTTTTTACTCTCTTATTAGGAAAGTCTCTATATTTAGTTTTACAATATTTGATTAGGATTAGAATGTGTTTGATTAGGATTAAATTATCATAAAAGTCCTATACATAGGCACCTTCTGTATGTAATTGAGAACTTTTAATCAACAAAATTCTTCTTTAAGTTCTAAGATTTTTTCCTCTCCTTTTCTTGCTCGTGGACTCGATTGTTCCATTGATTCGGAAGCCCCTCGTTTGAGATTTTCAAGCAACCTTCGTGCGGACCCCTCACAAGGTCATTCGTCGAAATTTTCGCGGCACCGCTTCGCTCTCACCAAGTAACGATGGTTCAGTTATCGTCATCACCGGTCGACTTAGCCATTGCCAAGCACGAAGGTAAGCCTGTTCCGCTATTACGCTGCGTCAAGTGGTATCAGAGCACCACAGATCGAGGATTCCAATTCATTTAGAAACCTTTGGTAATCTTTGTTTTGCAAAACAACAATGGTGAAACCAATCACACGCGAGGAGTTTGAACAGCCAATGTTTATTGTTAGGCGGCTACTGCTAGTCCAAAAGATTGAAGAACCACCCCAACGCCACACTGTCTTTCGAATCCGCTGCAAGGTCAAAGACAAGCTATGCGACATCATCATTACAATGGGTGCACAGAGAACATTGTTTCACAAGCAATGGTAGAGAAGATAAGGACTCACCAAAGAAGCACATCCAAATCCATATAAGATTAGCTGGATTCAACAGGGACACAACATAATCGTCTATGAAGTTTGTCGCATACCCTTCTCCATCGAAAAGACCTACAAAGATGAAGTCATGTTCGATATTGTCGACATGGACTCTTGTCACATCATCCTCCATCGACCGTGACAATTTGACAAAAATATCACATACCAGGGAAGAGACGACACATATTCCTTCCTTCAAAATAGACGACGTCTCACTCTCCATCCATTAGTATCGGACGATATTCCTAAGACCAGTCCACAACAACAAAAGATCATAATAATTGTTGATGGTCAAGAACTTGAAAGCGGTCTTAAGAAACAAAAACTCTATACATTGGTTGTATCGGGTAAAGCAGAAGTATCCCACACCACTATTTCTGACGCAATCCAGCCTTTACTATAAGAGTTTTGCGACATCATGCCAATGAGATGCCACCAATGAGAAACATTCAACATGAAATAGATCTCATCTAAGGTTCTAGACTTCTAAATATTCCACATTATCGGATGAGCCCCAATGAATGCAAAATCCTCCAAGACCAAGTTGAAGAATTGGTCCAAAAGGACTTGATCAAAGAGAGCCTCAGTATGTGCGCAGTTTCCACCTTGTTTGTGCCAAAGAAAGACGGCTTGTGGCGTATGTACATCAACAGAGTCGGACTATCAACCGCATCACTATCATGTATTGCTTTTCCATCCCTTGACTAGAAGACATGTTGGGTATACTTGCAGGGTCTACAATTTTCTCAAAGATCAATTTGAAGAGCGGATACCATCAGATCCGGACTTTCAAATGCCTTTCGGACTTTCAAATACGCCAAGCACATTCATGCGTCTCATGAATCAAGTTTTGAAGCCATTGATAGAAAAGTTCGTAGTCGGCTACTTTGGGGATATCCCGATCTACAGCAAGAGCCAAACTGATCATCTAAAGCACCTCAGGGAAGTCCTCAATCTTCTCCGAATTAACAAACTCTATGTCAATCTCAAGAAGTGTAGCTTTCATACCAACCAACTCATCTTCTTGAGATTTGTTATTAGCGTCGGTGGCCTCAGTGTTGATGAAGAGAAGATTCGAGCAATTCACGACTGGTCTACTCCAAAGACGATGACTAAAGTTCAAAACTTCCATGATCTCGCCAACTTCTACTGACGATTCACCCGCAACTTCAACACTATCATGACATAATGCATGAAGAAAGGAACATTCATCTAGACTCCCGAGGCTGAAGCTAGATTCATACTCATCAAGGAAAAGCTATCTACGACACCGGTCCTATCACCGTCCGACTTTGACAAGCTATTTGAAGTCGAATGCTATGCCATCATAGTGAGCATTGGTGTTGTATTAATACAAAAAGGAAGACCAATTGCTTTTCGTAGCGAGAAGCTAACTGAGGCTCAGCAAAAATGGTCAACTTATGAGCATGAGTTCTACTTGATCATACAAGCCATCAAAGCATGAGAGCACTATCTCATCCAACGACCATTTATCCTACACACGAATAATAAAGCTTTATCTTCCGTAGACAATCTCCGCAACAGAAATCGAATACATGCTAGATGGATTCAATTTCTTCAATGCTTCCCCTTAACCATTGAGTACAATATCGGAGTTCAAAACAAAGTAGCTGATGCCTTAAGCCGTCGAGCCGATCTCCTCATCACTTTGTATCAAGAGGTCACCGGATTTGAATACCTCCAAAAACTCTACCCGAAAGATAAATATTTTCGACAAGCATAGAAAGATTGTCAACCTAACGGAGCTACAAATGAATATCACATCCAAAAAGGCTCTCTTCAAAGAAAATTAACTGTGCATTCCCCGTAGTCCCTTGCAGAAACATATTATCAGAGAGCTCCATGGTGGAGACCTTGGTGGACATTTCGACTGAGATAAGACGCTGGCCATAACTGAAGAAAGATATTATTGGCCACAATTGAGAAAAGAAGTTGAGGGACATGTTCGCAGTTATCCTATATGCCAAGTTGCCAAGGCCAAGGGCAGAATATTGGTCTTTATATGCATATTCCAATTTCCGAAGGACCTTGGAAAGACATTTCCATGGACTTTAATCTTAGTTTACCACGAACACAGTGCGATGTTGATTCTAACTTTGTCGTGGTACGGCGCACTTTGTTCCATGTCGCAAGACATCTGACGCGCTTCATATTGCTCTATATTACTTTGTATATAACTTTCTTCATATTGTTCCCTTCATATTGCTCTATCTGATGTGGGACTGAACTTTGTATATAACTTTCTTCATATCGTTTCCAACCTTAGCGCTCTCGGATGCAAGATACAACCCAAGAATCTTCACTTTAGCTCATATTCAGATAAACCCGAGCAACATGGAGATCCAACATATCATCATTTCAACCCATTCGAACACAGAGCCAAACGAACACGTTCACTAACCACACCACTAATAGGTGTGAACGTACATCATGCTCCACCTTTGGAGCAAACTCGTATAATACCTCCAACCTTAGACCTGGCTCAGACCACTTTATGCAGACACTCCACCAACTTGGAAGGAGTCATGTTAATTATGCTTATACATATTATGCACATGCCATCACAATCTGTCTCAAAGCAAACTAGAGCACTCAATCCAACCAGAGTTGTAACCATGGACTATGATACCATTTGTTGGGGACACAATGGGACGTGATCCGGAGTTGATCTATGATGTATGATATTGAACTTGGCCCATATAAAACTTAAAATAAAAATCCGTTGTTTAGTCCATGACAAATCCCATGTATCTCTATATCTCATCCAGTCACTTTCTATCAGATGTGGGACTAGAGTTTGTCTACAACTTCCTTTGTATCGTTATCAAACTTGAGCGCTCAATCGGATGCGAGATACAACCCAACACCACACAGGTGTCAACGGTGCAAACGACACAATAAGGGGACAACAATAATAGATGGAGAGGAGCAAGGGGGTTTGGCGGTAAGGGATCAGACATGAAAATGAGGCTGAGTATTAGAGTTTTGAATTTGGCTTCACACCAATACAATTGACGCAATTCTCACTAAGACTAAAATCCAAACCTCATCAATTGATTCTTAAAGGTCTGAGCACATCCTTATTATAGTTTCTTAAGACTTATCAAACAAGTTCCCAAATAAAGTAAAATTACAAACTAACTAAAAACTGAATCAATTAGACTCAAGACTCCAATAGGCCCAAGTAACTCAAATAGATTCAACTGGACCTAAACTCAATTGAAAGCAAAATAAATAGCCTAAATGACTCTGAAACTAATCTAGCGCTCTGTGATGCCACGATCCTCAACGGTAAAAGCGAGCTGGATCTGCACACAACTTCCTGTGCCGACCCAAATTATCTCTTCATGCATTTAGCTCTAGATTCAACTTTCCCTTCATAGTAGAGATTGACTTGTAAAGATGTATAAATTAAGTATGCAACTCGTAGGCACGAGACTAGACTGAAGCGAATGGTAATAACTTGAAGGTGATTGTTGCTACTTTCTAGTTGTTGCATACATATACCAAGGACCAATTTTATCTTGTTTTTGTTGGTCTAAGAATACTCAAGTCAAATTCAATAAAGCTATCTCAAAACTTGATTGAAATTGGACACGGGCATACTAATGAATAGTATATCTACGTATTTGGAAACTAAGCAAACAAACTTTCAAGTTGAACATGTGACTCACTGTTATAAGTTTACTAGCATATCTTCACCAAGGATCTAATACCTGTTATACGAGAAGGTGCTGGAAAGCTCGCTGTAGGCATGCGTTCTACTTTTGATGCCATGCGTTCATGATAAATCCTAATAGACAAAAATGTATGACAGTAAGTTTAATACACATGAAGTGAATTAAGAATAAATCTGTTATCTGTGAAAAGATCAATGTCACCTTTGGCGATGTTGTACATTACCATCGTCGTCAGACAAAAGATTAAACTTGCTATAGGGAGTCGTCATAGCTTTCCAAATTCCAGATTGCAACTCACAAGTGATATTACAAATTTTGACCCAACATGCAACACCCAGCAGACGATGGATATCTGGAACAAACTTACTAGTTGTTACCCTTAAGACTGTTCCCTCACGTGGAAAGTTGCACAATATCTCCTTCGGAAGAGGCTGTTCTTCAAGATGTAAAGGTGTTGGTGTTTCCCTTTCAATGTCTAAGCTGTTTCGTAGAAAAAATGTTCATGCATTCTTCCCTTATATCGCAAAAATTAAAATAAATTGAACAAGTAGTATATTATGTATATACCCAAAAATCGCATCTTTCAGCATTTTTTCTATAAAAATATCAACAATCCTTGATGCTGTGCTCAATAAGGTAAGCCTCTGAAATGAGTCATGTCAAGATTTAAACATAGTATTTTGTGTCCTCCACCTTTTCACAGTACATTAAAAGAAACATGAAAGTGTCTCCCGAGTCCTTACCAAGGTTCGTAGTATCAGTAACGGAATTAGTTCCAGGCCCTTCTTATGAGTATTGATATCGACGGTTTAGGAAATTCCGGTGGTTTCCGATCGGAGTTTTTGGGTTCTTGGTTTCAGAAGCCAAAACATAATGAAATTGTTTTTAAAACTAGAAAAAAGATATGTTATAGATTTAGACATGATCTTATATACTATTTCTTGTTTCCTTCAGTTTTGAATCAATATTTAAGATTATTGAATTATTTACCCACAACAAACATTGTTGTTTATTTTACTAAGACAAGGTACCCTCACAATAGATAATTTTGAATGAAGATGTATGAACGTTGTTAACTTATCATATACAACTTCGAAAAATAGTAAAAGTTACATTGTGACGAAATGAATTTTTATCAGCATACTATCGGATTACTCTAGCATGTTAATCTACAACACGATCAAATAATTGGGTCAACATTTTTTTTTCATAGTTCTCTTTTTTTAGTTTTTCGTTGCTAACTTTGACCTAAAAGAGAGTAACTGTTTTGGTATAGACAGGTATAGGTATTGACCAGGTATAGACTGGTATAGGTATAGACCAGTATCAAAACGGACATGTCAAATCCAATACGATACAGCTGATATGTACCTGTATCAGCCGATAGTGTGAACCTTGACTCCTTACTAGACTATTTTCTTTATGTCTAGGAAGCACGAACACTCCAAAGTCCAAAATATAAGCTGTGTCGTATTGAACGGGTATCAGACATGTATTGGACATACCATTGACACTCCAAAATATACTAGGACACACCAAAATAGGTGTCATGTTCGTTTCGCTATGTCCTTTCCATGCCGTATCGTATTTGTGTCCGTGCAACATAGGTTTATAGGCTTTTGGACAGAGTGCACTATTATTATTGATATATATTTTTAATATCTTCTCACAAAATCAATTTTGTATATGTTATTTACCAGGTTCTCTTCCATGGATGTGCAGGATTTATGTTCACACTAAAAGAATAACATGTTGCCTCATGTTTTGCTCTCACCCTTACCTCATGTATGTAAGCATGTCTCTGCATGTTAATGGAAGTTCTATGTTTTGACGTGGAAATGAACCAAGTTAAATTTCTCCATAAGTTATACGACAGGAGCCAAAAATCCTTTCTCAACAAGTATTCTCATCACCCACCCAGTAAGAATGTGTTTGGTTTGCGAGAAAATGGATAAGAAAGAGAAAAAGGGAAAGGAAAAAGAAAGGGGAAAAAAATTCTTTTGGTTGATAAGAAGAGAAAATGAGAAGGAGAGAAAATGAAATCCCACCGTTTTAGGAGGGAAATGACAAGGAAAAGTTATGTTTATTATTTTCTTTCACTTTCATTTTCCTTTTCATTTTCTTTCTAACCAAACAAGACAATTGTACTTTCTCTTTCATTTTCTTTTCCTTTCCCTCACATCCTCTGAAACCAAACACACAATAAAGGTCTCAATAGTATTCCCTTGTTGGTATAATTGGGGGCCTGGAAGGCCGAATGTCCGTGCCTTGGTCCCTTAGAAAAGTTTTAACAATGTAAGAAGTAATCAACAACTAAAAAATTAAAAATAGCCTTTCAAAGAATCAAGCGTAGATATTGGACATGCATAATAACTTAAGAAGACATGTTTGGGAATACGCATAATAACTTAAGAAGACATGTTTGGGAATACGCTTCATAATCCCTTGTGCGGCCCTAAGTAGTACAAAATTCGGAAAACCAAATTGGTCGTCCATAACATACGTATAAAAGGTAAATCACAATTATATAAAGTTTGCATAAAGAAACCAACTTGGGCATGAAAATTTTGCCACCATGGCATGTCGCTTAAATTAATTACTTCTAGACAGTAAAATCAATCGCAAACTACACGAAAGTTGTCCCTTTATTACAATAACATCACGATGATCAGCAAGATCGGGGGGTGCATTCGTGCTTATGTTATCAAAGTTTTTCTCAAGATCCTTCTCTTGTTGAATAGAACTTTGTAAAATACAGATGAACCAAAAACTAAAGTACAGAAAGAAAGAAAAAAAGGGACAAATACATTACTATACTTAACCCAAAACACGTCGTGCTCATCGAAATTATCATTAAGATATGGTGCCTAGTAGTGTATTAGAGACTAATATTAGTATCTGGAAAGAAAGATGCTCACCCCCCCCCCCCCCCACCCAAACACACACACACCATGGTAAAGGCGGGGCAGACTTAATGTGGTATGTGGGTCACAAGTCGCAGAAGTACCATCATATTCATATTTCATCACATTGTCGTAAGCAAAAGCCATGCTACTCGATGGAGCAGGCATGTCTTAGAGGCTAGCTACTTCAGCATATGCATCACCGATGATCTGTACAACGATAACCATAGGCATCTTTGGAGTGTTCTTCAAACTGATCCTCAGAACACGCGACGTCATGTCTGGTGCTAATGCATCTCATTTCCCTCATTGTTATCACTATCATCCCAGATTCCCTGTTGCTCTCAACCTCTCGATCTTCCCCATCGAGGGTTTTGTTCCTTCTTCAAGCCCTCTAAGCTTTTGCCAAGGTCTGGTTCTGAGGTAGTTTGTTGTCCAACCCACTTTGTAAGTGGATCTTGTTCATGTAATACCTATCTAAGTCTATTGCACGGTCCTAATTTTGTGCTCCATGATATCTCATGTTATAATGCACAAAATCCTTATCTAAAATTGCCATTGCTTTACTGTTTCGAGAACAAGTGTGAATGAGAGCAATTTGTGTTCATGTTCCATTCACAATTGGGAAAAGAGACTGTTTGATTTACGAGGCGCACGACTTGAACTCAGTGCATGATCCAAATGCATAGAAGGACCACCACTCAACTGAAATTATCTTAAAATTTTAATTCCAAATTTATATAATTTTATTTAATGAATGTTTTGAAAATGTCAACTATTAATAAAAGGTAGGGATTGCAAAATGATTTGCATCCGTTGTGAGGAATTTATCAGTCTTCATTCTGAACCTCTCTGCCTACAGTGTGATTTAGTCAAGAGTGCCCCTTCCCATACTGAGATTTCATATTAAATGTAAGAGTCTATTTAGCCTCTTTCTACAGGAAGTCTATTTCTGTGTTCTTGAATCTTGATCATTAGTAGAAAACTATATATAGGAGAGTATGCTAGTTATTCCCTACAATTTATTGCTCTATCAAATCAGGATTAGCCACCATACCTAATTTTCCTCCATCTCCTTGCTACTGTCTTCTCAATCTCAACAATTACCATGTGGTTTGCTAAAATCATCCAATTCTCTTCTATTCATTGTTTCCCACGTTGAAGATTGAATATCGAGTCAGGTTTTGGCCTAAAGTAGAGCCTTATACTTCTGTTACATGTCGTCATAGTCCAAACGATGTGACCAAATTTGTCTTGAATTCTTGTGAGATGACGTCTCCATTTAGTTCAAGCTCGACTTGATGCAAGCCAAGGTGGAGATTTGTTGCAATGTCTCATATCAGTTGAAGGGGGATATTTGGAGTTAGATTTAGTCATGCATTGTATAGCATGGAAAAGAGCCATTATTATACAGGATTATTCTTAGACGTGATTAAGGGCTTCCCTTTTAAGTTGTATAAAACAAAGCTACTATGTGTATCAACACAGTTCTATGTGGTCAACCTTCCAGTGGTCAGAATAACAAGGGATAGAAGGAAAGGTGCAAGGAGTGCAAAATATGAGAAATACTTGCTCTACTACCATGTTGTCAAGAAAGAATAAAGAAACGAAAGGAAAACTGAATGGGATGTGCATCATAACTGAAAGAGAACAACAGGATATTTCCAGTCTAATCCTGTCTTATAGTAGATTTAGAGACAAGCACACTTGCATCCTTTTATGTCCCGTACGTATAACATATTTATAACAAGATAATAGGATTAGGCAGGTATGCTATGACATGCCTTGTCATGTTAGTAATGGCAATGAAAATTAACAAAATTAAGCTTGAAATTGAAGGTTGTAGTTCAGAAAGTATACAAACAAAACAATAGTAAAGGAAACTTACTCTGTTTGAAAAGCTACAGGCAGAGAATCCGTTCCATCCCACACAAAAAGCATCCACTCATCTTCAGAATTTTTTTGCATGTAAATAACCTTAACGGAAATAAGAAAAAGGTCCTTTAATTTGCTTTAATAACTTGCCTTGACAGTCATCAGATGTAAGAGCAGATCAAGGATAGGCATTACCTTGCAAATCACATCGCAAAGTTTACCAATACTGATGCTCCTTAGCAATACTATGGGATTTTCCAAACCTTAAAAGCCAGGAATATTGACCAAAATCAGCATTGCAAACATAAAGGTGATTAAGAATGACAAACTAGTTAATTATGTTGCAAGATTAAACCGTTAATGCCACGATGAAAGACGAGGCATACGAAAAGAAACTGAAGTCCAGGAAATTACTTGCACACAACAAAGATATCATGCCGAACATTAAAAAAGAAAAACTAGAATGGTTATTAATTATAGAAAATTAGAAGAAGCACTTAATTGTATGGTTTCTTACTTTCTTTATTCCTAAGGCTGAACATCTACTTTATACAATTAGAAAAGCTAACTATTTTAGTAAAATTGATGCTAAATCTGGTTTTTGGCAAATTAAAGCACAAGATGAAGAAACTATTAAATTAAATGCTCTCAGTTGTCAAAATGGACATTATAAATGGTTGGTTATGCCATTTGGTCTCAAGACTGCTCCAAGGGAGGGGGAAGAGCACTAAAAAGTAGACAGTAGATTTGACATATGGAACTTATTTATCACTCAATTCCACTTGTGATGTGCTTAATGTATAATATTTTCACTGTCGGTCCTATACACGGACAAAAGAGGAGGTGTTAGGTAGCTCGCTGCCATCGTAAAACATTATTGAATCCCTATAATATTTTCACTGTCGGTCCTATGCACGGACAAATTGAATTATTGGATACAAATTTTGGTATAAAGGTTGAAAGAAACAAAGATGGATCAGGAAAATTTAAACATTAAGACAACATTATATAGATGTAAAGAGAGAGGAGATAGAATGATTTTTAAAAAGTTCGTATTACGTAGGGCATGTAAGTAAACAGTGTAAGGGACAGTGGAATTCAAAAACTTCCTGATATGTCCACTAGGATAACCAATATGTAAACTCTTCACACATCTAACAATGCGGTTTTTACTATGCGATCTTATGGTCATCCTAGGTATGTGTTAGAATGCATAGTAAATCAATATAGAATCTCTACAACGCATCTCATGCATTTCAGTTCAATATCGACATGACTCAAACCTCGCTCACAAAAGATATATAAATTACGCACAAGAATAGTTAAGAATTCTAATCTAAGTTTCTCTATGCTAGACTAGCTTGTTTACAAGCTCAAGAAAGCTTCCTATGTTCAAGCTTGGATAATTAAGGAAATTGAGCTTGTCTCCATTTTTAAGCTCGAGTGTCTTTCTCTTTGCAAGACAAGCTTGTTTACAAGCCCAAGAAAGCTTCCTATGTTCAAGCTTGGATAATTAAGGAAATTGAGCTTGTTTCCATTTTTGAGCTTGAGTGTATTTGTAGGCACTTGTAATAAATTAAGAGATATGATAAGAAATGAGTGTATTGACAGAAAGTTGGGTGTGGTGCTGATTGAGGATAATATGAGAGAAAAGCATCTCAGGTTGTTTGGACATATGCAACATAGACCAATAAATGCAGCCATTAGGACGATTGACAGTATATTAGTCAAAGACGATTGGCAGGATATTAGTCGAAGGAACTGCTAGAACTAAGGGTAGGCCTAAGAAAATTGGACTGAGGCTGTAACAGAGGATATCGTTTTGGTTGATGTTAGAGATGACCTGGCCCTTAACAGAGCTGAATGGAAGAAATAGCCGACCCAAAATTTTGGATAGAGATTTCATTGTTGTTTTTGTTGAAATTTATTAATCACTCAATGGTGAAATGAACAAATATTGATAACCATGAGAACCGAGTAATGAAATATATGTAATAAAATGGAAAAAAAAATCAAGATGAACTTGCAAACTAAGCACAAGCTTCAAAGTTTATGCTAATCTAGAGTATTTCAAAAAAAAAAAAAAAAAAAAAAAAAACGCTTTCTCAAATACAAATGGTAGAGAAAATAAAGAGTTAACTAATGAATTTAGAATCATAAACCAACCATCATCAGATTGACATCCGAGCGGGAGTGTTCTTAATTGCCGTATCAATTCACTAGCATAATCAGTCGCTTGATAACTTGCAGAAGTCTGATAGGGACATAGGCCCTTATCAGTTTCCCCGTAGTATAGCGCAAATGAAGAGAATCTCTTGTTAAAAAGGCAAAAAACTTCTGCACTGTAAATCTTCACCTGGAAAAAAGACGCCTCAAAAGTGCTCCACTGATGACAACTATATGAATTATTACCATATTAATTTCCATAAAGAAGTTGATTGTGCAAAAAGTCACAGCTTTAAGAATTGGAAGTAAAGGAATTGAAACACATGTAAGTTTCTGAGTAAACATATCTGCAAACAATAATCAAAATGAGACTCCATAGTGTATTAGGCTGCAAGCTTCAACTTGAGTTAAGTAGCTAAACACTGTACATTATAGTTCCCCCAGCATGTTGACAAAAAATATTCGTGTTGAAAAATAATTTATTATCTCATTTTTCTGCATTTGAGTATATACTATGTACTTCCCATTCTAGTTAGGGTTAATGATGTCAATTTATATGTTTTGTATTTCCTATAAATATTGGACAAGAACCCTAATCATATCAGAGCCCTAGGTTTTCTTCCTAGGATCTCCTTCTTCTCCGCTTTTTCATCTTTTTGAAGTCCTTTTTGTCGATGTTTGCAGCCTTTTTGTCGCCTACTTCGGGCACGGACGTTTTGGTTATTTCTTTCTTTCAAGATTTCTTTAGATGCGAACCCCAAACTATCTAGAGATTATTTGTTGAGATGATTTCTTCCTGGATTTCTTTGGTATGTGAAATCCCGTGTCTCTTTCGGAGTTTCTTCAATACGCGAAGCCCGTCGTATTTTTTATGTTTAATTTTAGGGGTTTTCGTCTTTTCAAGTCCCAACGTATTTCAGATATTTCTTTCGGGATTTCTCGTCTTAAAAAGTCCCAATCTATTTGAATATTTATTTCAGGAAGTTCATTTCTGTCACTCCCCGTTTCCGGAATACGTAAAAGTTTTACTTTTTTCTGTATATGGTATCTGGCACCTGTATCTTGATTGCATGTATTATGTATTTATAAGTGGCCATGGCATGGAACAATATCTCGTCGCGGATTAGTGTGCCACCCCTTGTCCTTGTCTGGTTGTAAGCGTGGCTCACTGCTTCGATGATAAGATTTCTGTACCGTGTTGTGGTTGGAATTTTATTTAATTAATTTGATTAGTTGTATCATGTAGCATTTAACATGTCATTAGTCATATGGTTAAGAGCAAACTTAAGATTAGGATTTCCTTAAGCCAACCCAACCCTACTATATATATTCTCTTCCTTTTCTCTCTCCTCATAACCTTTCATTCATTTTTCTCAACCACCACCATTAGGCAAGTACAACTTGCTCAAAACTGGATATTTGTGCACCTTTATTCTTGATCTTTTCTTTGATATTATAGTCAAAAATGTTCCTCTCCTCCTTCTCTTCATGTTCAGTACTTGGTGTTTTTGATTTTAATGGCTATCTTTGAGTAGATCTAAGTTTCCAAAACTACAATTTTATAGATTTTTGTGGTTTTGATCTATCAAACTTGTTTATTTTCAAAAACTACTTATTCCATGTTGTAGAGAATTCAATTTCATTCAGTTTTGACATTTATTTTGCCCAATTCCGAGTCCTATAGCCCAAGTTATTAACATTGAAAGTTTCTAAAAATCCATGGACAAAAGCTTGCTGGTAGGGACGACATCTCGCGCACCTTGCACCTCGTGCGCGCCTTTTGGCTCGCGCACCTTGCACCTCGCGACACCTCACGCACACCTCGAGCATCTTGCACCTCGTGCACCTTGCACCTCGTGCACACCTCACGCACCTTGCACCTCACGCACACCTCGAGCACCTTGTACCTCGCACGTCTTGCACCTCAAGCACACCTCGCGCGCCTTGCACCTTGTGTCATGCGCCTTTTGTCCGTGGGCCGTTTGTGCCACTTCATGACTTGCGTGTGCTTCGTACCCTAAGTGCGCAGTGCATTCTAGTTTCTCTTCCATCTTGTGGCTCGACCTTCATTTCCGACCTGACTATCTATGTGTGATGGTCCTATGCGTGTACTGCGGTACAATCTATGTGAGCCCCGATGTGCTATCTCATGTGTGAAGTGTTCCTACACGATATATGTCAGTATATCCAATGCCTCCAGCACTTACATAATGAATGGTCGGTAGTAATGACGTGAATTGTGTAGCGTGTTGCATTACACTAAGGAGGGATCCTTATATATGACTCCTTGAGCCAGTATAGATCCCTTCTTGGGGTACTCGTACTATGTACGACATCTAGGAGGATGAGCATGTGACCACGACATGTGAATCTCGAGATTAACCTAGGGTTAACTAGGCAACTAATCTGGTAGATACATTGGACGAAAAGAATCTCGAAATCGTGCCATACTAGCCACCCCAGGTCCCATCCTGACGTGCCGGGTTGGCCTCCACGGACATAGTTTTATCTACTTATGGTGGATGACCATATCCGACTCCTATGTGCTATGTGTTATATGTTTTAGCGCGGTAGCCTTACGGGGGACCGGTGCATAATCAAAGTGCTACGTGTTATATATATAATGAATTGGCTAGCCCTGCTGGAACGACACGATCTGAGGATTCCTATAACAGCATTGCGGGGATAACCCCGCTAAATATAGAAAGCCGCAGAAATAAATGCCCGCTTGAAAAACGACTTGACTGTGCCTTGTACCTTCCGATAGTAGCCGAGGAACATGGACTGTCATGGTGCGTGGTCCAACCCATGTCCTTGTTTGGTTGTTGGGTTGGACTATCGTGCTACGACAGGCTGTGGACCGAGGTTACGACCGGAAGCTTTTATTAATTATTACTATTTATTATTATGCTTGGATTTTATCTCACTTTTTTGTGCTCCTTTGTGGTACTTGCTATTCAGGGCCTGACCCCGCTGGTTTTGTTTGGCCAGATATCGTAGCAGCACCAGAGGATCCAGCCTTCTACCCGAACAATGGTGCACACCAGGAGTATGGGCGCCAAGGACCATGAGTGGGTTTCTTCTTCACCGTTCTGATATCTTTCATTTTGTACTTGGCGTTTAGCCACCGGCACCCGGATGTTCTGGACATTTAGCTCCTTACATAACTGTAATTAAATCAGACTGCAGGTGACTATAGTTATGTACTATTGACTCTCAGTACTAGCTTATCATCTTGTATAGCTAGGCTCATGAATTATTTTAATGAAGCGTGGGGGACGCCTTACTGCTTTGTCTTATATGATCATTATTTACTGCTTCTTGCTTTGATTGATTGAGATATAGATGCTCTGTGAGACCATAGGAGACTTGATTGTAGCATGCACCCCCTAGTCTCTTGACAGCCACAATCGTCGCGTGACGTCTTCGTACTTCACGTAGGATAGCTGGACTAGTCTGTCTCCGTATTTCGGTACTGGGGCATGACAATTTCGGAGCCTCGGCCTACTTTGGATGTTCTTTCCAGGGTTTCTCCTTTTTCGGAGCCCGACGTACTTTAGATGTTTTTATTTAGGGATATCTTCATTTGTGAAGTCCCAGTATATGGTCATTATGGGAATTTTCGGACTGGGAGCCTCAACCTTGATTAGATCGTTTCTTAAATTTTCTTCCGAGATTTTTTCGGTGTTGAAGCATCGGCCTCATTTTTAGGGTTATCTCCAGCTGCTCTTTTTCCAAGATAGACTTACTTTCACCAAGTTCCAGCTTGCGTGGACGTGTCGAAGAATACATTATTTCTTATTTTTCTGCATTTATCATTTTATGTGCTTTCCATTTCTAGTTAGGGTTAGTGATGTCCTTTTATATGCTTTGTATTTCCTATAAATATTGTCCAAGAATCCTAATAAAATATATTGTCATTCTAGCCAAAATGTAGCCTCCTCTTACAACAATCTGAATCATAAAAAGAACCATAAAAAGAAGAAAAAAAATTGTAAATAACAACTCAGATATCAAGAATCAGCCACTTAAAGTAAACAGATTTTAAGGAACTAGAATATATAAAGCAATAGTCACTCATAAAGAAGCAATTGATCTAGCCTTTGTTGGATATAACTTTTGCCAACCAAAAGGAAACCTTCTAACATCAACATTCTAAGACAGCTCTAAAGTGCACAGTGGATTTTTTGGAACTGAGGGATCTGAATATGCAAAAAGGAGAGGGGTCTTAATTCTCACGCTTAAACGATTCAATTTGCAGGGAACAAGATTGGGAGGCTTATGAAAATTGGTAATGTAATATCAAGGTTCAAAAGTGTGGTATTACTATCGGACTTCCGCTGAGTATGGTCAGCAGTTCCAGATCATCGGAGTATAGAGTTTCAGCAGTCTGAAGAAAAATTGAAATGTATTATAATTTATTAAAATATAAAAGATGAAACATTAAAAAAACATATATTTTAAATTTTGTCTAGTTTTATATAGTGATTCTGGTGAATAACTGCATGACTAACTAAGTTCTTTGAATTATAATGTGAATTCAACATGAAATTTGCATACCTTAATGGACAATTTATTCCATACAGAGGCGAAAAAGTTTTCAAGGAATGAACTGAGAGCAACTCCAAGTTAAGTACATATTACTAGTTTTAGGAGGAAAAAAAATATGAAAATTTTGGCCAATTTTGGCTTTTTCAGGAAGTTTTAGCCAATTTTGTTTGAAAATGTTTCAGCCAGTTTCTGGCCACATACGACTAAACTCGGATAGACTTGGATAGTTTTTGGCAAGCTGCAGCAGTTTCGCTAGGTTTAAGCCTTAAAGGACCATAACGCTCTCCAATGATCACATTATCAATATTAAGCGATATTGGATGCATCTGGGGATACCAATTATAATATCAGGTCAATACCAACTCGATGGTGCAGTTGCGGATCACTTGAGCCAAATCAAATACAATATGGCTGATATGTTGAGCACTTTCTCAAAACTTTGGCGAAGGCGAAGGAGCCTCCTTTTGGCATGACCCTCAGCTTAGAGAGAAACCATGTAACCATATTCTCCTAGAAATTGAAAGTTGAAAATGCAGGGCATGATTTGGTAGAGGACTTTATAGAATTACAATGAAGGCATAGAGATAAAATGGAGGGTATTTAGTAGAAGGATCAAGAGGAGAGATACAGCCTTGTTGAGACATTCGAGAAGGCAAGTATATCATTTTCTTATAAGAAGGAACATCTCATGGAATGTGCCAGTGCAATTAGAGTATGGTCTCTTGCTTCAAGACGCCACCCAAAACGTTAGACAACGCCAATTGGATGAGTGGAAGCCGATTTGGCACAATAATCAAATTGCCTCACGAGAACGAGATGTTTCATAAGGAATTGGAAGCAAGATAAAGTACTAACTAAATAAGTATTGGACCGAGGTGATACTTGCAAGTGGTATGACAACCTGTCCTCTCTTGCATCAGTTCTCCATAAAACAATTCAACGTCGATTCTTTTTCAGAAGAAGTTCCCAAGATGATCAATTATATATATCGAGCGGTCGGAGGGTCTATACCTCATCCAATCATTCAATGATTTGGGTACTGATAAAAAATTGCAGTCCCCGCTCGATATTTACTTTGCATTCATTGTCAACTTTCACATGAACAGGCTCGAGATGTCACATACTAGGTTGTTGAGCTTGCTTATATAGGCTAAGAGTAATATCAAGAAAGAGAACCCTCCATTCATATAGGATCCCCTACAAGAATTTTAAAAAAAAAGAGAGACTCTTCTAAGAAAAGTTCAAAAAAGAAAAAGACCTGAAGCGTGAAGGAGGCATTATGAAGAAATTTACCAACCTCAAGGAGCATTGCTTACATTGCGGCAAGGATGGTCATTGGAAAAGCAACTGCAAGGTCTACCTTGTGACTGTGAAGCTGAAAGCTAATTTTAACTGAATCAAGTACGCTCATGACTAAACTCAACTTAGATCATGAGTATTGAAATCAGATGTGGCTCACATATTTCATATTTGTAATGATTTGTAGGGAATTACAAGGAGCGGAAGGTTAAGAAGAATAAAGTCGAGTTGCGCCTAGGAAATGAAACAAGAGTTGTTGCACTGACCTTAAAGACTTACGTTCTAGCTTCGGCTGATGACAAATTTTTAGAAATAAATAATTGTCATTATGTACCGGTTCTAATTAAGAATATTGTATTAGTTTCTGTTTGGATTTAGAGGGTTATAAACTCTCAATTAAAACCACTACTAGCTCTATATCTTTTCATAATAAATTATTTGAACTCGTATTAACAATGACGTTTGTATTCTGAATATTTATGTTTTTTTAAGTTTCAAAGTTGAATAACTAGGTAAGAGGAAGAGATGATGTAAAGTAGGCTTATTTATGCCACTGTTGACTTAGTCATGTTAATCATATTAGATAAGCAAAATGCATAAAGATGGATTCTTAGATCCATTTGACAATGAATCATATGCAACTTGTGAATCATGTCTCCTGGGTAAGATGACCAAGACTAGACATGGAGTGTGCATCTCAGAGATGCTAGAACTAGTCCATACCCATATGTGTGTGCCTATATTGACCCTGCTCAAGGAGTCTATCCTTGCTTCATTATATTTGCTAATGATTTCTCTAAGTATGGATGTGTACTTAATGAAGTAAGAGTTTGAATGTTACGAGAATTTCAAAGAGTATAGGAATGAACTAGAGAAGCCTATGTTAAATGGACACGTATTCGAAACACGTTTAAGACATGGCGACGGCGACACAGATTCGGCATCCTTTTGGTGTGCCACAGTGTATCCTTAGTATCTGTGGTGTGTTTGATACGCATGTGTGACACAACATCACACGAACACGACATGAATTTTGGACATAGTTTACCATATCCGCTGATACCGATACCGTTTGGCATGTCCCTATCTGATACCGACCGCTACCGATACTAAATAATACCGACGTTGGGGTTTCTTTTCCAGTTAATTTGATAGAGAAAATTTAACAAAAAAGACTAATAAGCAAGGGCGTAAAGTATGTAAATAGAGAAAACTTATTTGTCGCAAGCAAACCAATCAGCAAGGGTGTAAAGTATGTAAATAAAGAGAACTTATTTATCTCAAGCAAACCAATCAGCAAGGGTGACTATTATTTCATTTAATTTCAAAACACTAAAAGCAACACAGAAAATACTTACAATTATGTCTAAATATATATAATATTTTTTCTAGATTTTTAATAATTTATTAGTAATTATTAGCTTTCTAATACCAAAGAATTCAATATTTCGATCCGAAATCGTCGATATTGCCGATTCCGATACTAATTGGAATGATTTTATATCGATACTGTGAACCTTGATTTTGGAGTGTCCTTGAACGGGTAGAAATATCAAAGTCCTTCAACCAAATCGAGGATTTGAATACTTGAGCCATGAGTATACTAATTATCTCAAAGAGAATATAATTAAAGGCTTACATTTTAGAGTTCAAATTCAAAACTAAACAACTAAAAGATAAAAGTCAAAATTAGCTGAGCCTATCTAAACAACTCAAGATAAAGATGAAATTCAAATAAAGATAAATCCTATCAAAATCAAGATTCATATTTATATTCCAATTTAATTTAAAATTCATATTCAAATTAAAATTACTTTCAGAAAACAAATTGTTTGATATCAAATCTACCCCACTTCAAAGTTGACACCCTAGTCAAATCAAATGGGCCATCAAATAGGGTGCAATAGAACTCCCCCTCTTTGAATGACATATCACGATAAAGGTTAGGTTTGGGATTTCTTTATTGGAGGATGCTTCTGCTTTTTTCTCGGAAATTGGTTTAAGTATGTTTTATAACAACGGCTTATGAAAAAGCTCCTGAAAAGTCGATTCAATTTTGGGACAGCTTTAGACAGTAGACTAGGGGTGAGCATTCGGTTTATTCGGTTCAAACCGAACCGAATAACCGAAAACCGAATTGGACCGAAAACCGAATTAGCAAAACCGAAACCGAACCGAATTGATCCATAACCGAATCAAACCGAACCGAATTAAATCGGTTCGGTTTTCGGTTTATTCGGTTTATTCAATTTTTCGGTTTATTTGCACTTTTTTTTGTTAATATATATAAAAACTAAATATATACCTAAATTTATTTAGTATATACCTATAGTATATACATATGTATATTCGGTATATACCTATATATATTAATACATGTATGTGTGTATATAGTATATACATATATATATATAGTAACTAATTTTTCTTATTCGGTTTTCGGTTTTGGACCGAAACCGAAACCCAAAACCGAAACCGAAACCGAAACCGAATAAGAAAATTTAGTATTTTCAAAACCGAAACCGAACCGAATTTTTTTTTAAACCGAACCGAATCTCTTATTCGGTTCGGTTCGGTTTTCGGTCCAAAACCGAATAATGCTCACCCCTACAGTAGACTCTCACCTGATGACAAAAGTTGCTTCCATTATGACTTTTTGAAAATCAACAACAATCTCAAAACAAGGTGCAATGACAAATAACATATACACCCACCTATTGTCAAAAACTTCTTTTGTTATGGCTTTTGCAAAGAAACATGCTAGTAGCAATCCCAAACCAA
This sequence comes from Iris pallida, assembly GCA_029216955.1. Lineage (NCBI taxonomy): Eukaryota > Viridiplantae > Streptophyta > Magnoliopsida > Asparagales > Iridaceae > Iris > Iris pallida. The sequence goes on from JANAVB010027799.1 coordinate 2,052,427, forward strand.
GGCGAAATGGCAAATAACGAAGACAAACGCCGAGATCTCAAACATCTATAATACCAATTAACATGAATGATCTACGAAGACCACTTTGGATAACATTTTACAAATCACTTAATGAAAATAAGTGATATCGCACCACAAGGTAGCAAAAGAATTAACCGCTGCTAAATATAGATAGTCTCACACCGTACATAACAATGGAATCACACCAAGGCCAAGTAGAAGCACATTACATCCATATATAATATCTCAACTTACTTCTTGATAAAACCATCATACAATTACATATATTTTATAGGCTTACAACCGTTCAAATTCAAATCTAAACAACTAAAAGATAAGTCAAACTAGCTACTCATTTTTGAACTAAAGATAAATGAAAATAAAGAAAAATCACTATCTAATTATAAATTTGAACTCAAATTTAAATTTAAAACAATCCTAGAAAAACATACTCAATATCCTTTTATCCAGCATCACAACGTTGTTCCAGTATACAACAACAAAGCCTTTATCCCAAACTTCTAGGGTCGGTTATTGGAATCCTCCTCTTCCATTCAACTATGTTAAGGGTCATGCCCTTTGTAACGCTAACAAGATTCATATCCTTTTTTGACACTTCAAACCATATTAGTTAGGGTCTACCTCTAGTCCTAACAGCTACATTAACTACTATATTATTGCTCCTCCTTACGGGGGTATCCATGGGTTTTTGTTGCACATATGCAAACCACCTAAGTCGATTTTTTCTCATTTTTTTTCAATTGACGTCATATCTAACTTCCTATTGATACACTCATTTCTTATATTATCCTGTAGTGTATTATTACTCGTCCATATTAGCATTCTCATTTCAGCTACGCCAACTTTTTGGACATGTTTCTTAATTGTCCAACACTCTGATTTATGAAGCATGGTTGGTCTTATAGCAGTCTTATAGAAGTTTTTTTTTCAACTTCAAAGGTATCTTGCGGTCACAAAGCTCTAAAAGCACTCATTCATTTCAACCATCATATTTTAATTTTATACATGACATCATTCTCAATCTCTCCATCATGATGAATAATTGATCATAAATACCATAAGTTATCATTCTTAGGCATCTCTTGTCCATCTATATGGACTCTTCCATCATTTCTCTTTGACCTTGGGTTACATATACTCTGCTTTCATACTACTAATAGCAAATCCTTTAGATTCCAAAATCTCTCTCCAGACTTCTATTTTAGCATCTAAACATTCTCTACTCTATCAACCAACATAATGTCATAAACAAACATCATACACTATGGAACCTCCTCCTAGATATGCCTAGTAATTTCATCCATAATTATCACAAAAATGTAGGGACTCACTACTCGACATTGATTCTTGATATAAGCAAATGGTAACATGAAACGGGCTCTAATAGTTTGCATGATCATCATATTCTATTATAAAATCCTTACTAGTCGCAATATAACTACTATAAACTTATTTCTTCTTCAAAATCCATCATATTATCTCTCTAAGAACTCAATTATAAGCTTTCTCTAAGTCAATAAAAATTACATGCAAATCTCGATTTTTCTCTCTAAATCTTCTTATTAATCTTCTTAGTAAGTAAATGGCTTCCATAGTAGATCAAAGTGGTTCTATGAAATTCTAGTCTCTTTTTTTTATCTTTGCTCAAGCAGCCTCTCTCATAGTTTTATGGTATGACTCATAAGCTTAATTCCTTGATAGTTGTTACAATTACTACGTTTACCTTGTTCTTATATATGGGTACTATAATATTGTTTCTTCATTCATCCAGCATCTTCTTAGTCCTTAGGATTTTGTTGAATAATTCAATAAGTCATATCAATCGTTTTTTCCCTAAACGTTCTTCCAGCATGAGAGTATCATTTCAGTTACTTCCTATCCAGTTATTTATTAGGATACTACCATGTAAGAAAGGCATGAGAAATGCCCTGGAAGCTACAAGGGTTATGTCATGCCTTAATTCTATTTAAGTGAGAGTGACACTCACAACCATAGAGGTATCACTAAGCCAAATCGAAGCATTATGACATATGTTATGAAAGAATATATTATGTAATGCATTTTTAGAACTAAAACCTAACAGATAACCTCCACCAAGAGTACCTCATTAACACGAAGCACTTTCAGAGTTTAACAACCTAATCAATATAAAATATATAATAAAAGGGTAGAAGGGAACAACACGAGAGAGGGGAGAAAGGGAAGGAAATAAAACATATGGCAGTGCTCATTGGTTGTTTCATGTTTGCATATAGGTTCTATTCATACTAAGCAACCACATTGGTGTATGAATGATGATTAGACCCCTCCATGGAAGCGTAAGCTAAACTAGTGCTTCCACCTTGAGAAAGAAATGACATCAAAGTCTGACAAGCACTCCAAACTAACACTTTCACTATTCAGCATTACTTGTACGTGGATAAGAAGGACATCCCAGTGCCACGAGGCTTACGCTTGTGCAGGGTCAGGGGAGGATCAAGATGTAGGTAAACTTACACCCATATATATGGAAAGGTCGTTTCCGCGACTTAAACCCACATCCTCCAGGATGCAAGCATATATGATAAAGAGGACTCTAGGGAACAACATAAATAAGACTCCTGACTGAAGGAAAAAATAAACTATGATAAACCTTAAGGACAAGAGTGCTGTTATAAAGCATACACAAGATAACAATGCACTGGCATCTACCTCAACTTGATGAAGGCTAATTATGTCTCCAGCAGACCGAACCTTTGGCAGGTTCTTTTCACTTGCAGCAAAAAAGTTCACTTTAAGACCTGAAGTTGGACAAGACTGATCGACAAGCTTCAATGTAACGACATAATCTGTAAACAGGTGTCCAACAGACATTGAGAAAGAAGAAATCGGAGACAATGAAGTGCTGATTAACGAATTCCATATATGCCCATGATTTAGAGGCCAAGTAAATAGGAAACATAAGGAACAAAATACTCCATGAATTCAATGAACTCTCAACAGCAGAAACTACTATGTTGACAGGAATTAAACTTATAACATGCATAAGTTGCTAAAACTGGCAACAACTGAGTTGCAAGTAGTATAGCATTTATCTAATTCAGAAATCTGATAATTTTAGATCAGGAAGTCTCTGGGAGAAAACCACCATCTATGTAAGGATGAAGACTAATACTTTGCAGGCCTAACTCTTACATATGTCTGGTTCTTTGACTTATACTCGGGATGTCCTGTTTTAGACTGTCCATTTGATAAAATGGTTCAGCCCAGGCCTGATATGGAAGGCCTAGGAACTAGAAATTATGACGAGTATTGAACCAGGCTTACATGAGTCTCACCCAGGCCTATCATAATTGGCCTTGGAACACTCTATACACCGAGAGATTTACTATAGTAACACTATTTAACCCAAAAAGAGTCCATTAATATATGGTCAACGACTCAACAGGAGTTCAGATACTGTAATGGTAGTAGTATAAGTTATTCAGGCTCGTGCGTTCAATAAATTACGAAATACTTAATAATTCACAATCACTAGGCGTCCAGACAAGCTCATGTTTACACAATATGAAAACCAATGTGTATCCTCAACTACTTCAACAGATCGTGAACGCAACAAAGATTCTACAACCTTTGAAGGTTGGAGCTCCAATTTGCATTATGCCATACGCAAAAAACCAACCGTCTAACTAGTGACAAGAATTATCCATAGCACTAAAGGAGCCAAATGCGCTAAGCTTTAATGATTAAAGCCCTCCACGGGATAACTAAAAGATAAGCTATTGCACTATGTACTTTCAGAGAACATTTAATGAGCACGAGTTAAGATCGAAGCAACATCATGAATCAGATGACAAAAAACAGAAAAAGGAAATGAAAAGACTTTAGACTAGAAGATTCAACCACACAGCGACGGAGCTACATTATGCCAACCCAAACCCACCCAATACAAACTTGTGAAACCAATAAGGTACTACTACTAAATACATGCACAATTTCCAATTAGTTAGAATAAGTGGAATTTATCAACTAAATAATATACTGCCCCTATCCTAAATAAGGGTTACAAGTAAAGAAAAGATTATAAGGGGACTATTAGTTCTTGCGAAGAGAAACGTGTTACATGAAGACGTCAGTAGATATCAGACTTCAACAGAAACTTCATTATGGAATTTTATCTTCGTATTAATATAGGAATAGTCCTGACGAAACCGACAGGGGCCACCGCACGGTCGAAACCGACACCCAAGGGCCGGCCATGGTTAAGCCAAACAAGCCATCCGGCTTGGGCAACCACCCTGGTTAGGGCAACCCCCCAGGCCCCTAAGTCTCCAGCTCTCAGCCAATAGAACCTTTGTGGTCTACCCCAACTCCTTCTTGTCAGTTGAACTGGCAATCTTTCATGTCTATATTTTGAGTTAACATTGGAAATGTCTCGAGTAGAGAAACTCGGAATCCAAGCTCACTCGCTTCAAATTTAGGGACAAACACTCCCGAACACAGTATCCTTTTCTTTTTGGAGTCAAGGGCAAGGATCAACCAAAATTAGCTCCGACTAGGACATCCCAAACCCCCGCATAGGCCGGGATGTGGGGCCCACAAAACCAGCCCCGCGTTCACCGTTTAATGCTATGTTTGGGAAGGGAGGAAAATGGGGGGGGGGAGGGAAGAAAAAAAAACTGACCGGATCCTCTGGATCTCTTTGGGGTGCCAACCTCGGAGACCTTGGAGAAGAGGTTGACTTTCATGTTGACCGACTTCTTGGCGTCCCTTATCAGAAGATAGCAGTAATTGCTGCTGCCATCTTCCTCCCTCATCTTCTCTTCTCTTCTCTTCTCTCAGCGGGAAAGACTTGGATACTTGGACGGACACCCTTTCCTATTATAGGGTTTACATTTTATAACAGTTTAGAGTTTAAGGTTTCACATGTCAAATTGGAGAGTTTAGACCATTTTTTTTTTGGCAATTGATAAAGGCACTGCATAATTTGATCGGGGCTAGCCCATTTGTAAGTTTGTGTTATTTACAAGTTTGCCATTGAAAAAATTTATTAGGGCTAGCCCACTCTTTAGTATAAAAGTCACTTTTTTTTTCCTATTTTTTTCCTCTTCTTCTTTCTTAACCCATCCAAGAAGAAGAAGAAGAAGAAGAAGAAGAAAAGGAAGAAGAACAACAACAACAACAACAACAAAAATGTTAAACCCTAATATTGGTGGAAATCCTAATATTGTTATCCCTAATTTTTTTCTCATTTCCAATTTCGATGGCACCCAAAGGCTCCTCATAATATACGAACCATAATATGGGAGGAAACCCCAATATTGCTGTTCAACTATTGCAAACAATGACTGTCCAATTTTCTGGCAGTCCTACAAACTGACTGGACTGCCAGAAAACTGGGCAGTCATAAGTCACAACATGTGAAACAAAGGACTGTCCATTTTTCTGGCAGTCCTTACAGTATGTAGGACTGTCCAGTTTTCTGGCAGTCCTGAATACAGTAAGGACTGCCAGAAAAATGGACAGTCCTTTGTTTCACATGTTGTGACTTAGGACTGCCCAGTTTTCTGGCAGTCCATTCAGTTTGTAGGACTGCCAGAAAATTGGGCAGTCCTTTGCAATTACCACTAGAATCGGTACCACGTTGCAGAAAGCATCTGCATACAATTGGAATCATTGGGATCCTCCGTTGAATAATAATAGCTAGGCCTACTGGTTTTCTAGATCTATTGTTTTGTATTACAGTCCTGACACCATATTGATACTTCCATCGCATACTATTCACATTAGAAACTATTGTAGGTAAACATTAGAATTCCAGATTATTCTATAAAAAGGAGAAATTATATTATTTTTCCATAACATTGACCAAGAAAAGCACTATAAATTCTTACAAGAATCCATAGCCATAATCAGGATCCCATCAGGATCCCATCATTTTATGTTCAATAAACTGAATGGACTGCCCAATTTTCTGGCAGTCCATTCAGTTTGTAGGACTGCCAGAAAATTGGGCAGTCCTTTGTTTCACATGTCGTGACTTAGGACTGCCCAGTTTTCTGGCAGTCCATTCAGTTTGTAGGACTGCCAGAAAATTGGGCAGTCCTTTGTTTCACATGTCGTGACTTAGGACTGCCCAGTTTTCTGGCAGTCCATTCAGTTTGTAGGACTGCCAGAAAATTGGACAGTCCTGGTCGACGCACAGTTTTTTCGTTCGTGCATACTTGTGTTTAATTTAAATGGATAATTTCCCACTCCGAATGTAGTTTAATTCAAATGGGCTACAGACAATTGAAATAAACAATGTAATGGATGCTTGAATTTTTCAATTTAATTCCTAGGATTTTGGAAACAAATAGAGAAAGAATTTGGGTGCCATCGATCTTCTTGAGAAAAAAATTTGGAAGAGAAGGGGAAGAAGAAGAGAAAATTTCTAGGGTGGAAGAAATTTCTAGGAATTTTCAAATTAACTTTTTGCTTGGAGATGGAGAAATGGTGGAGGAGAAGAGGAAGAAGAAGAAGAGAGGAGTTAGGGTTTAGGAAGAGAGAGAAAAAATTTTGCAAATGAGAGAAAAAATTTGGGTTTGGAGAAATTTTACTTTGGGACAGCCCTAGATAAAAAAAATGGGCTGTCCTGAGTAAAACCCCAAAAAAATTGGGCTAGCCCCGATCAAAAAAGGCAGTGCCTTTATCAATTGCCTTTTTTTTTTCCAACGTACCATCCCTAACCTATATATGAAAAAATTATTATCAAACATGAAGGAAGAATGTAATAGAAAGAAAAAAAGAAACAAAATAAAAAAATTATTATCTAAACTCTTCAATTTGACATGTTAGGACTTAAACTCTAAACTGTTATAAAATCCAGAGTCTAAACACTAATTAGCCCGAATAAAATTTGTATCGTAGGTGATTTTTTTTTTCATATCTTTCACAAATGTATAATACTTGTATACTTTAAAAAATTTGAATTAGTCTACAAATTTTAAGCAGTAAAATTTTTAAGTATTTCGTATGATTTATTAAAAAAATTTGACACAAAAACGTGGTAAAAATATGTTTAATTAACTAAATTTGACAACATGCTTAAGCATGCATGTGAAGTTTTTAACCTCAACATTTTTATTTGACCGACTTTTACCGTATTTTACTTGTATTGTGCCGATTTATATTCTTACTTTTGTCGTTTCGAATTTTTTCTCTTTGCCGAATTGCTAACAAGGAAGACAACACAAAGTGATAGCCAGTATTATATCTTTTAAAAAAATTATATTTTTTATACTTAATTTTTTTTTAAATTTAGTAGACAATACACACCAAAGCTCATATTTCCTCTTCCTTTCATACGACTCCATCTTCCTCTTGCAACCTCTTTTTTCGAATCATATTCTCTATTGTTCTCACACAACTTCATCTTGTCCTTACAATCTCTTTAACTTTCAAATACAACTATATACTGGTAGTTTTGAATCATATTACAAGAGTTTGGAAAGTTTTTATGACAGTCAGGCTGGGAGGACGAAAGACTGTCAGAATTCTTGTTGTCCTGACTATCGTTGAAATGTTGTGTTCCCTGATATTGTGTTGATCATTACCACTTTTATAAGTTAAAGGGTGATTTTGGTGGTGCCTTTAGTAATTTTTCACTCGATCAAAAACATGCTCGGCATCTTACGTCTATTATAATATTTTAGTTATTTGTGTATACATAACATTATTGGTATACACGGCCATATTATTGCCTAGTTTGGACCCTACCCGAGTTTAGGGGTTAGAATTATTAGGTTTTGGACCGAGAATCGAATAAGCGATTCGGTTTGGCTTGAACAATTGGCTTGGGTTATGTCTATATATATATATTCTTTTTTTTGTGTATATTTTGAAAACAATAATTATATGAATGCTTTTTGAATTACAACTTTAGCAATTTAACAATTAGACCAACTTTGGGTCGAACTTTGAAATACAACAATTGATACATATAAATGATATATTTTTTTTAATATAATTTAACTACAATTCGAATTTTGGACCCGGTCCATTAAACGATCAAAGTAACCAAACCGAATAAAGCGAAACAATTATATTGGTTCGGTTCTATTTTGGTTATGACTAATTCTAGTTCGATTTTGGTTGGATTTTATAATTTTTGTTTATTTGGTTTTGACTATTTCAATCTCATTGAAACAGAAAAAATCGAATGCTCACCCCTATGGTAAGAAAAATAGGGTAAGGTCTTTATAGAGAGGACTAAGATCTGACCCCTAATGCATGAGGGTAGGACTTGAGTCCAAATCTTGGATCCATATAAGTTATGGGTTCAAGTTATTGTGTATAACAGTTTAATCCAATCCGATCATACAGAAATAATATTTAGACTTATCATCATTTATGATAACACTATGACAAGACATCATCATCACTTATGATCACTATCTTGGATGGGGAAGATACTCCCCAACATTTTTCAAGTCTATAATCATCTCATTTATGATTAATGAAGGACAAGAGTCATCAAAGGAAAAAAATTAACCACGCATATTATTAGAAGTACTGGTGTCACGACATGATTCCATTAGTTGTGTACGAGTACGTGCTACGTCCAACATATACATACTCATCAACTCATACTAAGAATAACAAGCATATATATACTACGTTGTATATAACATCAAGAACCAGATAACTAGAAGGGAGGAAAATGGGGGGAAGGGAAGAAAAAAAACTGACCGGATCCTCTGGATCTCTTTGGGGTGCCAACCTCGGAGACCTTGGAGAAGAGGTTGACTTTCATGTTGACCGACTTCTTGGCGTCCCTTATCAGAAGATAGCAGTAATTGCTGCTGCCATCTTCCTCCCTCATCTTCTCTTCTCTTCTCTTCTCTTCTCTCAGCGGGAAAGACTTGGATACTTGGACGGACACCCTTTGCTATTATAGGGTTTACATTTTATAACACTTTAGAGTTTAAGGTTTCACATGTCAAATTGAAGAATTTAGACCCATTTTTTTTCTCTCTCTCCAACATACCATCCCTAACCCTATATATAAAAAAATTATTATCAAAGATGTCACTCCCCGTTCCTAAAATGCGTATTTTTATACATGTACAACTCATGTGTATTTATTTAGTATTTATCATGTATTTATTTAATAGTTATCATGTATTATCCTGTATTTAATTTCCTTTAATTTATGTTAATTTATTTTCTGCAATTATATTTCTGCAATTTTATTTCTGCACTTTATTTCATGCTTTTATTCTCTGCTTTAGCTAGGCTTTGGGTTCGGGTTGGCCTTGGTTGGATCCCCTACAACCCGACCCATTGGACCCGGCCCATTAGCTCCCACCTACCACCCCTTCCATATTTAAAGCCACCCTCTCCATTCTCTCTCCTCATTACTCATTCTCACCATTACTCCTCTTCTTCTTCTTCATTTTCCTCTCCACCTACCAAACCCATAGGCAAGTACATCTTGCTTCTTCATGAGGACCCATTTTTATGGCTCCATTCTCTTTCCCTCGTGATTCTAAGAGAGTTTATAACTTGACATTTTTCATTTCGAAATCTTAATCTTTGTAGATCTAGATATGAGTTATTTTCGGATTTTAGGGGTTTTGATCTATTAAACTTCTGTGTTTTCAAGTTTTGATGGTTCCATGTTGTAGAGGATTTCATTCTACCCAATTTTGACCTTTGCAAAGTTGGATTCGGACTTATTTTGACCAAGTTATGGATTTTTGAAACTTTAGGGTGCAACCATGGAGTTCTTGCTGTTTGGAGAAGACAGTGAGCAGTGTATGCTAGCTTTTTAGCTTGCGCTACTGAGCTGTGCGCGCTCTTTAGCGCAGCACAGTATGGAGTCCATACGCTGCCTTTTTAGGTAGCGTGTGTCTTGCATACGCTACCTTTTGGGAGCGTATGACATGCATACGCTGACTTGGATGGTCAGGAGTCGTATGGAGTTCATACGCTACCTTTTGGGAGCGTATGACTTACATACGCTGACTTGGATGGTCAGGAGTCGTATGGAGTTCATACGCTACCAGCGTATGACTTGCGTACGCTGGCTTGGATAGAGAGGAGTCGTATGGAGTTCATACGCTACCTTTTGGAAGCGTATGACTTGCGTACGCTGGCTTGGATAGAGAGGAGTCGTATGGAGTTCATACGCTACCTTTTGGGAGCGTATGACATGCATACGCTGACTTGGATGGTCAGGAGTCGTATGGAGTTCATACGCTACCTTTTGGGAGCGTATGACATGCATACGCTGACTTGGATGGTCAGGAGTCGTATGGAGTTCATACGCTACCTTTTGGGAGCATATGACTTACATACGCTGACTTGGATGGTCAGGAGTCGTATGGAGTCCATACGCTAGCTTGACCTGAGCGTACGCTGGCTTGAGCGTAGCTTGACCTGAGCGTACGCTGACATGAGCGTAGGCTGACATGAGAGTAGCCTGCTTACCCTGGATCTTCTATAGCCCTGTATATTGATATCTTATTAGATGTTTAACGTCCATTTTATATCCTTACGCCTTTTTGCATAAACTTGATATAATCATGATATGTTGATATTCCTGTTAAATATAGATTGTTACGTGGGATGTACCATGTGTCGTGAATTGAGCTATAGATACCCCGATTGACTGGAATTAAACCCTGAGAATCGTAGACTCGACTCCACTGAATACTATTTGACTTTCATGCCTTGTCACCATTGATGATAATGGTTATCTTGACTAAAATTGATCATGCGTTCCTCGTTGGAACTAAGAGACTGGCTAGTCGTCTTATTGAATGAAATGAATGAGACACGTTCATGTAATGAACTATTGTACTCGATTAGCCAATCCCGAATATTGGCATACAGGCACATGCAGGCTTCAAATTATTTATTTATTTAGTTATTTATCTATCTTACAAAAACAGCATGTGTACTTTATGGTCAAGGCATGATTACTCCGTGGTCAGATTTGATTGTTGTATCACGCTATGTAAAACCTACAACCTAGCCGCACGGGTATCGTTGTAGAGTTGCGCATATCGTACCCCGTATGAAAGTACTCATTTGAATGACCATGATCCACGGCATGGAACTTCACTCAACGTAGAGACTATTAAGTTAAATAAAATAATGATGGCATGGAGAGAATGGATTCCCGAGTTCTTACATGGCAGCCCCCTTGGGACTATTAAGTGCCCGACGGGCTAGCTGGTTCCCACAGATACTGTAAATCTGTCACACGGGCAGGGAACAGTATCTGCTTATATTATTGTACATGCTATATTAACGGCGGACGTCCCGCTGGGACTCGTCTAACTACACGATTGGCGTAATTGATTGATTGGATAGACTAGCCTTGCTTGCACATAGTAAGAACTGAGGAATCCCTATTGCATAAATTCCAGGATAACTTGGGACTCACAATAGCAAGCCGTAGTAGTTGATTGGCCGTTCAAGATGATTTGTTTGTGTACTGTACCTACTCTGTTACTTAATTGGGATGATCAGAATGTCAGGACATGACGGGCCAACTTCTGTCCTTGTTTGGTTGGGAGGTTGGTTCGAAGTGTCGTGATGTTATGTGAATCCTAGTAGCAAGCAGAGATCTATTTATCATATTTCATATTACTGGTTTTAGTTCTCATGTCGTGCTTCCTTGTGGTACTTGCTATTAGAGGTCTAACCTCTCTGGTTTTGCATGGCCAGATTTAGAGCCGGTTCCCGAGGACTCAGCTTACTTCTACCTCCAAGATGGTCAACACTAGAGGGATGATCGCAGGAGGACTCGAGTGGGTTTCTTACTTCCCCGCTCGTTTTGTTATCTACTTTATACTTTGCCGTTTGGCACCAACATGTTAGTCGGATCGTCTCGTACTTACTTTTTACATAATTATAACTAAAGTCAGGCTGCAGCTGATAACAATTGTGTATACTTTTGCTACATCAATCTGACTATGTTTTGTAAAGCCAGATATCAAGAACATTTTGACAGAGCGTTTGGGACGCCTTACTGCTTTATCTTATATGTTCTCTATTACTGTTTCTTGTTCGAATGATTGAGACAATAGATGTGAAGTGACCATAGTAAGACTTTCATGTAGTATGCACCCCCTTGTCTTTTAGACAGCATTGATCGTATTATACGGTATTCATCTACCCGTAATACGTAGCTGGCTGAGTCATTCTCCCGCTCTCCAGTATTCTGGTTCTGGGACGTGACAAGGTTTTAGTGGTGGCCCATGCAGGTCAGATTTCAGACTTGTGGGGTATTTTGATTTATAAGATGTCTCAATCACACATGTTTTCCTTTGATCTCATGATTCGTTACTCTCAACTCTAGCTTGACATTCCAGTATCCTTTGACTTCATTGATCCTTCATGTCCGGTCGTTTGATTGTTCTCTTGTCCCTTTTCTTAGGGGCACCTCGTCCGCATCTGTCAGGACTGGACAGCAACAACATGGACAGCAACATGGACAACCTGACCAGGTTAGTCAGCAGCAAGGGCCAGTCTCCCCTCAGGAGGCTACCCAGGAAGAAGTGATAGTGGAACCAGCAGCTGGGTCGCAGTATCCGGACATTCCACCCCCACCGACAGTTCCACCTACCCAAGTGGACACACCAGCCCTTCTGGAGATCATGAGAGGAATAATGGCTACTCAGCAACATCAGATGCTGGCCCAGCAACGCATGCACACTCACCTACAAGAGCAGAATGTGCTACTCAACCAAGGATTGCAGACGGCTTTGGAAAGAGGAGCGAGGACTGATTCAGGAGCGTCAGCCAGGTTTTGCAAGTACAACCCCTGCCGTTTTGAGGGCATGGAGGATGCCATCTCAGCAGATGCATAGCTTAAGGATATTGAGGCTATTCTGACAGTCGCTAAGGTGCCGGTAGAAGAACGTGTGGATCTAGTGAAGTTGTTACTTCAGGATCTCGCACGTGATTGGTGGGAATCAGAGGAGGTAGGCATCAGACGTCCTGTTGCTTGGGACAATTTTACTGCAAGGTTCAAAACGAAGTATTATGGAGTTGTGGCGCAGTTTGAGCTACAACAGAAGTTTATCAACCTCAGACAGGCTGGCAAGACTGTGGATGCTTACGCAGCGGAGTTCTGCAGATTGAGTAGGTTTGCCCCAGAGATGGTAGCAACGGAACGCCAGAGGGCTATGAGGTTTCAGCAAGGGTTTCATCTTGAGCTCTTGCAATTGATAGAAGGGCACAATTACCGGACTTTTGATGAGATATTGACGGCAATCCGGAGGCATGAGATCACCATTCAGAGGCTTGCAGTAAGGACTGGGGGTCAGAAGAGATCCCACAGTCAGATTGAAGGAGGAGGGGGAGCAGCACCCCGAACAACAGCACCATCCACTGGCATTCGTATCCATGATGTGGCGATACGAGGACCAGTACCACCACCCAAGCAGCAGCAACAGCAACAGAGAAAGAACCAGCAACCCCCGGCGGGCTGCACTTATTGTGGGAAGATGGGGCACACTAGAGATGTGTGTCGGACATTGAATGGACTATGTCTGATATGTGGAAATCCAGACCATCGGGTTACCACATGTCCCATGAATTCGAGGTCAGGAGGACCAGGGCAGCAGTTTCCTGCTCTGCCAGTACCAGGGGCAGGCCAGTATCGAGGACCAGCAGTGGCAGTAAGGCCGTTGGCACAGCGTCCGCAGGCTCAAATGTATCGACAGCAGGGACCACCGATACAGCAACACCAGCATAGACCACCCCAGTATCATCAAGGAAGGGGCCAGCAACAGCACCAGGCTAGGCCACAGTATGGGAATCAACAAGGAGGTCGAGGGCAAGCATTCACTTTGTCCTTGGAGGAGGCATTAGCATCGGAAGATGTTGTGGCAGGTAACATTCTCGTCGCCTCATATCCCGCAGTAGCATTGTTTGATTCGGGAGCATCACACTCATTTATATCTGCACAATTTGTGACACGGCTAGGAATGGAGTTCGAGGCATTGCCAGGAAGGTTGAATATACTCACTGGCAATGGGCTCGTAGGAGTTAGTAGAGTTATTCTAGCATGTAGTATTGTAGTTTGCGGGCATTCCTTACCCGCCCAGTTGATAAAATTTCCTGTTGGAAATTTCGACGTTATCTTAGGCATTGACTGGCTGAAAGACAGTCATGCGACAATAGATTGTCGTAGTGGGAGTGTATCTTTTGATATTCCAGGCATGAAGAGGTTCACCTTAGTCAGGTCAGAGGCAACTCAGCAAGAGCAGGGAGTAGTAACAACAATGGAAGAAGTTCAAGTTCCGAAGGTAGTTGAAGAATTTCTAGACGTGTTTTCCGAAGAACTTCTAGGTCTACCACCGGTTAGAGATATTGAGTTCAGCATAGAATTGGCACCTGGAACTAAACCGATATCAGATCGAGTTTACAGAATGGCGGATTCGGAGCAGGCCAAGGTGTATCAGCACATAGAGGAATTGAAGGAGAAGAAGTTCATCCAAGCTAGCATATCACCATGGGCAGCACCAGTGGTACTTGTAGGGAAGAAGGATGGGTCATCCAGATTATGCATCGATTACAGGAAGCTTAACGCGGCGACAGTAAAGAACAAGTGCCCACTACCCAGGACCGACGACTTATTTGATCAGTTGAGCAGGGCCAGAGTCTTCTCCAAGATAGATCTTCGTTCAGGGTACCGTCAGGTGAGGGTTCGAAAGGAAGACATCCCCAAGACAGCATTCAGGTCGAAGTATGGGCATTATGAATTCTTAGTAATGTCGTTTGGTTTGACCAATGCTCCAGCTATATTCATGGATTTGATGAACCGCATCTTTGCCATACTTAGATCAGTTTGTCGTTGTCTTTCTTGACGACATACTCGTATATTCTGCTAGTGAAGAGGAGCATGAAGACCACCTCAGGAAAGTGTTGCAGGTTCTAAGAGAGAACCAGTTGTATGCCAAGCTCAGCAAGTGTGAGTTTTGGTCGGATCATATTTTATTTCTGGGTCACATCATATCAGGAGCTGGAGTAGCAGTGGATCCCAAGAAGGTAGAAGCAGTAGAGAGTTGGCCAATACCCAAGATCGTAGCTGATGTACGGAGTTTCTTGGGATTGGCAGGA
The DNA here is from genome assembly GCA_029216955.1 of Iris pallida. Taxonomy (NCBI): domain Eukaryota; kingdom Viridiplantae; phylum Streptophyta; class Magnoliopsida; order Asparagales; family Iridaceae; genus Iris; species Iris pallida. The sequence continues at coordinate 2,067,547 of JANAVB010027799.1, forward strand.
TATTACAAAAGGTTCGTATCAGACTTTGCAAGACTTTCAGCACCTATGACCCGCTTGACACGGAAGGATGTACCATTTGTCTGGTCGGCAGAATGCCAGGCATCATTTGAGAATCTGAAGCAGAAGTTGATATCAGCGCCTATTCTTACATTGCCAGTTGGACCCTGAGGTTTTACAATATATTGCGATGCGTCAGGTAAAGGACTTGGATGTGTCCTCATACAATATGGGAAGGTGATAGCATATGCATCTAGGCAGCTTCGAGACCACGAGAAGAATTACCCAACTCATGACTTGGAGTTGGCGGCAGTAGTATTTGCTTTGAAGCTATGGAGGCATTACCTATATGGTGACCGAGTGGACATGTACACAGACCATAAAAGTCTGAGGTACATCTTTACTCAGAAGGAGCTGAACATGAGACAGAGAAGATGGTTGGAGTTGATCAAGGATTACGACGTGGAGCTTCAGTATCATCCAGGAAAGGCTAATGTGGTAGCAGACGCTCTTAGCAGGAGAGGCGGCGCATTTATGTTGACAACGCAGAAGCACATTTTAGAAGACCTTCAGGAGATGGGCATCGAAGTTATACTTCCTAGTGATGTAGGAGTTCTAACAAGTTTACAAGTTCAATCCGACTTGGTAGACAGGATCAAGACAGCTCAGGCACAGGACCCAAGGATTCAGAAGCTTAGAGCAGAATGTGAGTCAGGACTCAGAAAAGAGATGCAAATTCATGAAGATGGTACGCTTAGGTTTGGATCACGCCTATATGTGCCTGGTGGAGATATCAGACAGGAGGTTATGACAGAAGCTCACAGTTCTCAATATTCTATACACCCTGGAGGGACCAAGATGTACCAAGATATCAAGCAGCACTTCTGGTGGAACGGGATGAAGAGGGAGATAACTATATTTGTTTCCCGTTGCTTGGTATGTCAGCAAGTGAAGGCAGAACAGCAGAGGCCAGCTGGGTTATTACAACCACTTCCTATTTCGGAATGGAAGTGGGAACACATCACAATGGACTTTGTGACCGGTTTACCGAGATCACCAAGTGGTAAAGATGCTATTTGGGTGATAGTAGATCGGCTTACAAAGGTGACACACTTTCTTCCTTTCAGAGTAGGGCAATCTACAGAAAAGTTGGCAGAGTTGTATATGCAGCAGATAGTCAGGCAGCATGGAGTCCCCGTCAGCATTGTGTCAGACCGAGATACCCGTTTCACATCATATTTCTGGAAGAGCTTACATCATAGTCTGGGCACCAAGTTAAGATTTAGTACGGCTTACCATCCACAGACGGACGGGCAATCAGAAAGGACAATTCAGACTTTAGAAGACATGTTGCGAGCTTGCACCCTAAATTTTAGAGGATCTTGGGAGAGCCACCTGCACTTAGTTGAGTTTTCTTACAACAACAGTTATCAAGCCAGTATCCAGATGGCGCCATTTGAAGCATTATATGGTAAGAAGTGTAGGTCGCCACTAGCATGGGATGATATCGGGGAGAGGAAGATGTTAGGCCCGGAAATGATTGTTCAGACAGTTGAAGTGATTAAAGAAATTAGAGAGAGACTTCGTGTTGCGCAGGATCGGCATCGTCATTGGGCGGACCAGCATCGTAGGCCGCTAGAGTTTTCTGTTGGGGACCACGTGTTCTTGCGGATCTCACCTACCCGTGGGGTCATTAGATTTGGCGTTCGTGGGAAGTTGAGCCCACGATACGTAGGCCCATTTGTTATTCTTGATAAGGTAGGCGATGTTGCTTATCGTTTGTCCCTTTCACCTTCGTTACGAGAGGTGCATGACGTGTTTCATGTATCTCAATTGCGAAGGTATGTATCGGACCCCAGCCATATCCTCGATCATTCAGAACTGGTTGTTGGTACCAACCTGTCTTACGAGGAACAGCCTGTGTCCATCTTGGACCGAAGAGAGAAGATACTCAAGAACCGAACAATTAACCTTGTCTGGGTTGCTTGGGGTCATCACTCTTTGGGAGAGTCAAAGTGGGAACGTGAGGATGATATCCGATCACGGTATCCACATCTGTTTGACTCACAAGGTTTATCTTTTTCTGTGTACCTTGATTGCCTTGATTCCTCATGCTTATCACCTTATGGGTAGAATTGCTTAATACCGTAGATTGTTAAATATAGATATGTTACTTGCTATGGACATTGTAAAATGATTACTTGATTGAATTGCTTGTACCTAGATTAGTTTAGTTTTGATATTCCTATCCTGCTTGGATTTGAAATTCCGAGGACGGAATTTTTTTAAGGAGGGTAGAGATGTCACTCCCCGTTCCTAAAATGCGTATTTTTATACATGTACAACTCATGTGTATTTATTTAGTATTTATCATGTATTTATTTAATAGTTATCATGTATTATCCTGTATTTAATTTCCTTTAATTCATGTTAATTTATTTCCTGCAATTATATTTCTGTAATTTTATTTCTGTACTTTATTTCATGCTTTTATTCTCTGCTTTAGCTAGGCTTTGGGTTCGGGTTGGCCTTGGTTGGATCCCCTACAACCCGACCCATTGGACCCGGCCCATTAGCTCCCACCTACCACCCCTTCCATATTTAAAGCCACCCTCTCCATTCTCTCTCCTCATTACTCATTCTCAATATTACTCCTCTTCTTCTTCTTCATTACTCTCTCCACCTACCAAACCCATAGGCAAGTACATCTTGCTTCTTCATGAGGACCCATTTTTATGGCTCCATTCTCTTTCCCTCGTGATTCTAAGAGAGTTTAGAACTTGACATTTTTCATTTCGAAGTCTTAATCTTTGTAGATCTAGATATGAGTTATTTTTGGATTTTGGGGGTTTTGATCTATTAAACTTCTATGTTTTCAAGTTTTGATGGTTCCATGTTGTAGAGGATTTCATTCTACCCAATTTTGACCTTTGCAAAGTTGGATTCGGACTTATTTTGACCAAGTTATGGACTTTTAAAACTTTAGGGTGCAACCATGGAGTTCTTGCTGTTTGGAGAAGACAGTGAGCAGTGTATGCTAGCTTTTTATCTTGCGCCACTGAGCTGTGCGCGCTCTTTAGCGCAGCGCAGTATGGAGTCCATACGCTGCCTTTTTAGGTAGCGTGTGTCTTGCATACGCTACCTTTTGGGAGCGTATGACATGCATACGCTGACTTGGATGGTCAGGAGTCGTATGGAGTTCATACGCTACCTTTTGGGAGCGTATGACTTACATACGCTGACTTGGATGGTCAGGAGTCGTATGGAGTCCATACGCTAGCTTGACCTGAGCGTACGCTGGCTTGAGCGTAGCTTGACCTGAGCGTACGCTGACATGAGCGTAGGCTGACATGAGAGTAGCCTGCTTATCATGGATCTTCTATAGCCCTGTATATTGATATCTTATTAGATGTTTAACGTCCATTTTATATCCTTACGCCTTTTTGCATAAACTTGATATAATCATGATATGTTGATATTTCTGTTAAATATAGATTGTTACGTGGGATGTACCATGTGTCGTGAATTGAGCTATAGATACCCCGATTGACTGGAATTAAATCCTGAGAGTCGTAGACTCGACTCCACTGAATACTATTTGACTTTCATGCCTTGTCACCATTGATGATAATGGTTATCTTGACTAAAATTGATCATGCGTTCCTAGTTGGAACTAAGAGACTGGCTAGTCGTCTTATTGAATGAAATGAATGAGACACGTTCATGTAATGAACTATTGTACTCGATTAGCCAATCCCGAATATTGGCATACAGGCACATGCAGGCTTCAAATTATTTATTTATTTAGTTATTTATCTATCTTACAAAAACAGCATGTGTACTTTATGGTCAAGGCATGATTACTCCGTGGTCAGATTTGATTGTTGCATCACGCTATGTAAAACCTACAACCTAGCCGCACGGGTATCGTTGTAGAGTTGCGCATATCGTACCCCGTACGAAAGTACTCATTTGAATGACCATGATCCACGGCATGGAACTTCACTCAACGTAGAGACTATTAAGTTAAATAAAATAATGATGGCATGGAGAGAATGGATTCCCGAGTTCTTACATGGCAGCCCCCTTGGGACTATTAAGTGCCCGACGGGCCGGCTGGTTCCCACAGATACTATAAATCTGTCACACGGGCAGGGAACAGTATCTGCTTATATTATTGTACATGCTATATTAACGGCGGACGTCCCGCTGGGACTCGTCTAACTACACGATTGGCGCAATTGATTGATTGGATAGACTAGCCTTGCTTGCACATAGTAAGAACTGAGGAATCCCTATTGCATAAATTCCAGGATAACTTGGGACTCACAATAGCAAGCCGTAGTAGTTGATTGGCCGTTCAAGATGATTTGTTTGTGTACTGTACCTACTCTGTTACTTAACTGGGATGATCAGAATGTCAGAACATGACGGGCCAACTTCTGTCCTTGTTTGGTTGGGAGGTTGGTTCGAAGTGTCGTGATGTTATGTGAATCCTAGTAGCAAGCAGAGATCTATTTATCATATTTCATATTACTGGTTTTAGTTCTCATGTCGTGCTTCCTTGTGGTACTTGCTATTAGAGGTCTAACCTCTCTGGTTTTGCATGGCCAGATTTAGAGCCGGTTCCCGAGGACTCAGCTTACTTCTACCTCCAAGATGGTCAACACTAGAGGGATGATCGCAGGAGAACTCGAGTGGGTTTCTTACTTCCCCGCTCGTTTTGTTATCTACTTTATACTTTGCCGTTTGGCACCGACATGTTAGTCGGATCGTCTCGTACTTACTTTTTACATAATTGTAACTAAAGTCAGGCTGCAGCTGATAACAATTGTGTATACTTTTGCTACATCAATCTGGCTATGTTTTGTAAAGCCAGATATCAAGAACATTTTGACAGAGCGTTTGGGACGCCTTACTGCTTTATCTTACATGTTCTCTATTACTGTTTCTTGTTCGAATGATTGAGACAATAGATGTGAAGTGACCATAGTAAGACTTTCATGTAGTATGCACCCCCTTGTCTTTTAGACAGCATTGATCGTATTATACGGTATTCATCTACCCGTAATACGTAGCTGGCTGAGTCATTCCCCTGATCTCCAGTATTCTGGTTCTGGGGCGTGACAAAACATGAAGGAAGAGTATAATAGAAAGAAAAAAAAAAGAAACAAAATAAAAAATTTATTATCTAAACTCTTCAATTTGACATGTTAGGACTTAAATTCTAAACTGTTATAAAATCCAGAGTCTAAACACTAATTAGTCCGAATAAAATTTGTATCGTAGGTGATTTTTTTTTCATATCTTTCACAAATGTATAATACTTGTATGCTTTAAAAAAATTGAATTAGTCTACAAATTTTAAGCAGTAAAATTTTTAAGTATTTCGTATGATTTATTAAAAATTGACACAAAAACGTGGTAAAAATATGTTTAATTAACTAAATTTGACAACATGCTTAAGCATGCATGTGAAATTTTTAACCTCAGCATTTTTATTTGACCGACTTTTACCGTATTTTACTTGTACTGTGCCGATTTATATTCTTACTTTTTTCTCTTTGCCGAATTGCTAACAAGGAAGGCAACACACAAAGTGATAGCCAGTATTATATCTTTTAAAAATAATCATATTTTTATACTTAATTTTTTTTTTAAATTTAGTAGACAATACACACCAAAGCTCATATTTCCTCTTCCTTTCATACGACTCCATCTTCCTCTTGCAACCTCTTTTTCCGAATCATATTCTCTATTCTTCTCACACAACTTTATCTTGTCCTTACAATCTCTTTAACTTTCAAATACAACTATATATTGGTAGTTTTGAATCATATTACAAGAGTTTGGAAAGTTTTTATGACAGTCAGGCTGGAAGGACGAAAGACTGTCAGAATTCTTGTTGTCCTGACTATCGTTGAAATGTTGTGTTCCCTGATATTGTGTTGATCACTACCACTTTTATAAGTTAAAGGGTGATTTTGGTGGTGCCTTTAGTAATTTTTCACTCAATCAAAAACATGCTCGGCATCTTACGTCTATTATAATATTTTAGTTATTTGTGTATACATAACATTATTGGTATACACGGCCATATTATTGCCTAGTTTGGACCCTACCCGAGTTTAGGGGTTAGAATTATTAGGTTTTGGACCGAGAATCGAATAAGCGATTCGGTTTGGCTTGAACAATTGGCTTGGGTTATGTCTATATATATATATTCTTTTTTTTTTTGTGTATATTTTGAAAACAATAATTATATGAATGCTTTTTGAATTCCAACTTTAGCAATTTAATAATTAGACCAACTTTGGGTCGAACTTTGAAATACAACAATTGATACATATAAATGATATATCTTTTTTAATATAATTTAACTACAATTCGAATTTTGGACCCGATCAATTAAACGATCAAAGTAACCAAACCGAATAAAGCGAAACAATTATATTGGTTCGGTTCTATTTTGGTTATGACTAATTCCAGTTCGATTTTGGTTGGATTTTATAATTTTTGTTTATTTGGTTTTGACTATTTCAATCTCATTGAAACAGAAAAAATCGAATGCTCACCCCTATGGTAAGAAAAATAGGGTAAGGTCTTTATAGAGAGGACTGAGATCTGACCCCTAATGCATGAGGGTAGGACTTCAGTCCAAATCTTGGATCCATATAAGTTATGGGTTCAAGTTATTGTGTATAACAGTTTAATCCAATCCGATCATACAGAAATAATATTTAGACTTATCATCATTTATGATAACACTATGACAAGACATCATCATCACTTATGATCACTATCTTGGATGGGGAAGACACTCCCCAACATTTTTCAAGTCTATAATCATCTCATTTATGATTAATGAAAGACAAGAGTCATCAAAGGAAAAAATTAACCGGCTGAATATAGATAACTATAACAAGTAAGATATAAAAGTATGCAAATGCATAAGAAAATAAGTAGATCAACTCCACACTATGGATCTACAGAAGAATCGAAAATAGGAACAATAATGGAACAAATATATACTACAATAATTATAACAATAATGGAACAAATATATACTACAATAAAAACTCGAAAAATAACAAAATTTCTCTCGCGTACAAGTCATGGTATATACAAGATCAATATATATCTAGAAAAAAATCATGATGACATTACTATGAAATATACAATAATTTTACTACAATATGCTAGTAGAAGTACTTGCTTGCCAATCATGATTGAATAAAGAGAATCCAACTCACAAGCTATTATGCACTATCCAACACTACGATCCACAAGCAATCAATCACAACTCACAAGTATCCCACAAGAAATAGAATCACACATAATTAAAATTAGGCTACTCCTTGATTAAGTAAAGTAAATTAGAAAATTAGGGTTTCGTATTACCTAATTAAGTTAAATATGTTGCTAGCTTGTTAGGTAAGTTATCTAGATCTAATTTGATTGCAAGATGGAAAATATGTAGAAAAGAAATTAACTCCATGGAATTATTTTCCTAGGAAAAAAATTCATGGAATTAAAAAAAAAAAATCGTAGAAAACTTAATTTGGGTGTTTGATTGTCATTATTTTCCACGAAAAATAGTTATTTTCCATGTAAATGATATTTTCCTATTGGTTGGTCAAGTTTCATTTTCCACCATTTTAGAAAAAAAAATGGAAAATGATAATTTTTTGGCCATAGAAAATATAAGCTATCAAACACTACAATTGGTGGAAAATTTGTGATGAAAATATTTTCCATGAAAAAAACTCAATCAAACACAGCCATTAGTGTATTAAAAAATATAAAAGTTAGGATTTGTCTCAAAATTTGGAATAAAAAAGAAGACCTGCAAAACAATGCAAATCATCGACAAAAATTAAAGAATTCAACTATCTCAAAATCAAGATCGAAGATAACGACGCCACAAACTTCCTAGAAATATTGATGAATTAAGTTGATTCAAAACTTAGTCAAAAAAATAAAAAACATCATTTCAAATTGAAACATGTAGCATCGCCAACAAAGCTTTGGGATATATATATATATATATATATATATATATATATATATATATATATATATATATATATATATATATATATATATATATATATATATATATTATTTTATTTTTTTCGGGGCATAATTTTTGATGGAAAACTGAAAATTATGCAACACTTCAAAGAAGGTGCAAGACAGAGATCCTTGGAGGATTATGAGACGAAAAACTAGTGTTTTACTTCGAAGAAGACACAGAAGAATTCATAGCAGCAGCAGCAGAAATTCTACCAACAGTTTCTGATTATATCAGAACTGTTCTCGTTCAGAACGAGTTGCAAGTGGATAATAGAAGAACATAAGGTTCTGATTAGATCAGAGAAGAAGAAAGCATGTTGGGGTGAATTATCACTGGCGCTCAAAACTTGATTCGCCCCATATGAACAGCTTTCAGGAACCAGCAAGTTCGATGAAAACTTGGAACACTCCGCTTTTCTGACTCCTCGGATGGCGCAGACTCCTGTGCTAAATGGCGCTGGCATAGAACGTCTTTGCTCTCTTGAACTCTCTGAAATTCGTAAGAAATTGTAATGAACACTACCTTACTGAAAGAGAGAGCAGAGAAGTTTATATAGGCCGCACGGTAACGGTCCAATTAGCAAAATATTTGGAACGTGGGAAAAAACTGTCACGATCCGCTACCCAAATTATTGGGCCGGGCCGAGTCATGCCCAGCCTACGTTGAGATAAAACGTAGTAAGCTGTTCTAAAGACAACAGGATAAGACTAAATGTGCTAACAGTTCTATAAGTGAAGAAGAATTATAAATGCTCCAAACACAAAAGTCGTTGTATATAGTAAAATGACCAAGTACAAGTAAACTGATATGTAAAACTGGATACATGTCCAGTTACAAAATGATATAGTCTAATACATGTCTACTCTCAAAAGTCTAAGTAAACACAAGACAACTAGGCGAGGTTCCCCGCAGGAACATCCTCGTAAAGCAGAGCCGGGTCCTCGGCAGTAGTCCCATAATATGAGTCGCAGAGTAACTCCTCCTCAGTAAGGACACCTACAACGTTATCCTGTCAGGACGGAAGCAAGCACTAAATCTAGCAAACTAGCATATGAAACATGGAAATGAACATGAGAGGAATAACTGGAAAGCATGGCATCACATAGTCTATCATGGCAAGGATACATATGTCATAGAAACAGCTGTATATGTAATGTTTAAAACTGTAGCAGGTACGTGATCGGTCAATAGATGTACAATGTACTGTGGTACATGTAAATAAAATATACATACGTAAAAGTCAACAAGCATAGGTGTACATCCGTACAGAAATACGGGATAATGGCCTACGGCAAAGTATGCATATAAAATGCGACCTCGCTCGCTACTATAGGGGGGTCATGATCACGTACTCTACCATCAGTTTTCCCATAACCCGTACTCTATCATGTGAGAGATACATAAAGACAGTTCTAAGCATGGTAGTAACTGGAAGTACAACATGTAGAGTTTCTAACTTGCTACCCCAAGGATCAGCATTTAATATGGTGGAGTTTGCAGTTCATTTATGTGACAATATGTAAAGTTCGTAGAAAGTACTTGCCTCTAGCAAAGCAAAACAAAACAAGCTGCGATAATAGTGCTATGGATGTCCAGTAACTCGTCGCTGTAGAAGTAAAATATAATAACTTAGTTTTACACTAAGCTAAAACACTAGGACACTAAATGGTGCGACACGACTTGTGACTGGGCACCTAGCCAAAATGATGACTTGGCATAGGAGACCAATGTGGGGTGACACACTATGTTAACTAACCTTCTAGGGTCTTTACACTAGTGAGGGATGGGGTTTAACATGACTAAAACTCCAAACAACACAAAAAGCTACAAGTTGTAATTAATCAATAAATAAATTAAAAGATCATTGTGTTCTAACAATTTTAGAGATAGGCAAAAAGCCTAGTTTTTCTTAAAGTAAAGTATCAAAGTGATCCTTGTTAATCATAGAAATTTATTATAATTTTTCTGAAATTTATTAACCAGTACAAATATTTTATAAAAATCAGTTTTCCTAAGTATACAGAAAGTGAGTTTTGGTTTCATGTGCCAAACTAGTGGCAAAACAGTAAATTAAATACTACAAAAATTATACTAAATTAGCTAACTTAACATAGTATCTAAAACTATTTTTCCATATTTTTAGCAGTACTTTAAGTATTTTTAGAAAATCAAAAACAGCAATGCACACAATAATTAATTATCTGCGTATTTTGTCCATGTATATAATTTGAACCAAAGTTCAAATACAGGACCCAAGGCCATGAATCAAGTCCAATATGACTTGTACAGGTCTTGAATGTGTGAAAACACATTTGAGCCCAAATACCCATGCTAGGCTTGGACACCAAATGGTTGCAGTAATTTAAATATACTAAAAATACAATTTAGTAATAGTGCAAAATAAATATTAGTATTTTAATAAGGCTAATTTGTACAAAAGAATATACATACCTATGCTAAAGTATATATAGATATATAAAGAAAAATACTTAATTTATTGAGTATATATATATATTTACAAATATATATATATATACATAAGAAAATACTTAATAATATAGTGTATATGTATATAATATATATATACATAGGAAAAAAAATGTATATATAGACATATATATATAAAATTTACTAACTACAAAATATATACATATATATATTAAATACTGTTAAAAATACAGTATATACATATATATACATATTAATATATATACATATATATATATATATATATATATATATATATAAATACAAAATAAAAAGAAAAAGAAAAGAAAACAGAAAAGAAAAAGGAAACACAGAAAGGGGGGCTCGAACCCTGTCCTTAGGAAGGGGGGGATGTTTAAACGGGTCGGGCTGGCCAGGGGGTCAGCCCGAGCTCAGTGTTAGGGTTAGAGTTTAGGTTAATATTATTTGGTTTAGGTTAGATTAACAATAAAAAAAAATATAAATATCGGCCCTGTGTCCTGACAGTTAAGGACACAGGTATCAGCGTGTCCTAGGCCTGCACGACACGCACGAGTTCAATCTCGCGTGTCCAGTTCCACACTTATGCTCGCCAGGACATGGCGAACAACATACATGCGTACGAGACACGCACGACACAGTTGACACAAAACACTCACGTGTCCAGTCGATCGGGAGGGGATTTGGTGGTCGTGGACGGCGGAGGAGGCGTCGTGGCGGTGGCGGAGTGGTGGCGCTGCGGTGGACTCGTCAAGGCGCGTCGGGTGAGGGTGGTTGGAGGCGGTGATGGTCGACGGTGGGGCTGCGCGGAGTTCGCCGGAGTAGGGCTAGGGTTTGGGAGTTCGTCGGAGTAGAACGGGGCAGCGGTTGGTCGTGGGGGAGATTTAGGGTTAGGGTTTAGTCAGGGGAGTGAGGGGGAGTTTTATAGGGCTTTTTGAGGCGGTCGGGCAGCCGGATTCGACGGGGGCAGGGCGGCCAGTCGTCGGGGCAGCGGGGTGGGTGAGAGAGCTGGAGGAGAGAGAGTGGGTGACTGGTCGGGGGGGGGTTGGTAGTTTAGCACAAAAGTCTCCCATGTTTTAGGAATTGCAAAACGACTTCTATCAGCATGAAATGCAAAATAACATTTGCATTTCATAATTAAGAACAAATCATAAATTACAATCTGATATAAAATTAATTCTAAAAATTGCAAAACTTATTTAATTAATTTCAAATAATTTGTAAAGTGATATTTTTATATTAAAAACTCATTTAAAAATATAGAAAAATTCCTAAAAATTCTAATAAAATATTTTAAGGCCAAAACTAACATTAAAATTTAATTAGCACTAATAAAACTAAAATTGAAAAACAGGGGCTTACAAGTCTTCCCTCCTTGAAAAATTTCGTCCTCGAAATTCACAAGGATTGAAGACCCGACAATATTCTTACATAGCAAGTAATGCAACAAAATGACTAAGGCTGCGATCGAAACTAACCTCTAAGGTATCAAGCGGGAACGGGTGGTTCCCTCGCAGCGGTTGGATCGAACAAGTAAGGGTATCTCTCCCTCATGTCCGACTCCCTCTCCCAAGTAGATTCACCTGGGGAGTGACGGCTCCAAGCTACTCGCACTAGGGATATAACCTTGTTCCTCAGCCTCTTCTCTCTCCGGTCTAATATCTCCACTGGCTGCTCAGAAACTGTAAGGCTCGGTCCGACCTCCAACTCTGAATGATCTAGCACATGACTGGGGTCTGGAACATATCTCCTCAGCTGAGATACGTGAAAGACGTCGTGAACTCCTGCTAGGTTGGGTGGAAGTGCAACCCTGTAAGCTACCTCTCCGATCCTGCCAAGTACCTCGAACGGCCCGATGTATCTGGGGCTCAGCTTCCCTCCTCGTCCGAACCGGATCGTCCCTCTGGTAGGTGATATCTTCACTAGCACCATATCACCGTCTGCGAACTCCATCGGCCTGCGACTAGCATCAGCCCAGTGTTTCTGCCTGTCCTGAGCTACTCTGAGCCTGTCTCTGATCATCCCGACTTTCTCTGCTGCATCCGTGATCATCTCTGGCCCAAGCATAACTCTGTCTCCGACATCATCCCAAAAGAGCGGTGTGCGACATCGTCGTCCATAAAGCGCCTCGAAAGGAGACATACCAATACTGGCCTGGTAGCTGTTGTTGTATGAAAACTCTACCAAGTACAGATGGCTCTCCCATGATCCTCCGAAGTCCAGCACGCAAGTCCTCAGCATATCCTCCAGTGTCTGTATCGTCCTCTCGGACTGTCCATCTGTCTGTGGGTGGTATGCCGTACTGAACTTGAGCCTACTGCCCAACTCCTCCTGCAAGCTCCTCCAGTAGTGGGATGTGAATCTACTGTCTCTGTCTGACACGATGCTCACCGGCACTCCGTGTAGGCGAACTATCTGCTGCATGTATTGTGAGACCCGTCTCACTGTATCGGTATTTTATACGGATACGTGTTTATTTGAGCCGTATTTCGTATTTATCAATTTGCATGAAATTTTAAATTTTTCCTAAGTGGGATTTTCATGACTTGGTTTAACTTGGATTTGGTTTTATTTGGTTCGGTTCCACTTTGACTTGGTTTGGTTTGGCTTGGACTTGGTTTGGTTAGTTGGTTCTTTATGAGAGGAGGTGTATGGCTTAGATTGAGTGGAGAGGAATGAATGGTGGAGATCACTTGAGCTTGTTATATAAGCCACTTTTTCTCTCTCCCTCCTCATTCACCATCATTCATTTTCTTTTTCCACCAAACCCTAGCCATTAGAGAGAGGCAAGTAGACCTTGCCGAATGTTAGACGATTTCTATTTCGTTTGTTCCATTCTTTTTGTTGTTACATTCTAAGCATGTTTAGAACTTGGAGTTTTCCAATTTGATGGCTAGATTGTTGTAGATCTAACTTTAAAGTAATTTCGGTTTTCATGGGTTTTGATCTGTTAAACTTGCATGTTCTTGTTGTTTGATGGTTCCATGTTGTAGAGAATTTTATTTTACCCAAATTTGACCTATGGAAGTTCGAATTTGGACTCTGGATGATGGAATTATGGAGCTTGGAAGTATGACTCATGGTGTTTTTCTTCTCTGAATTTGAGGAGAAGAACAGTACTTGACCGCATGGATTTTCATGCGGCGAGATTCCCCCAGCCGCATGGCTACCATTGGCACAATTGCCCAGCCGCATGAGCCTTTAATAACTAGTGAGCCGCATAAGGCTCGGCCATTTGCAATTTTTGCATTTGCAATAAACCAAGCAGTGTGTAAGCATTAATTGTTTTCTGACCTGATTTGACAGCACCCTTATTCTCTGACTCGAAGTGACGGCTTCTGACATGACAGCATTTATTAGCTATCACTGTACTAGGCTTAATAATTACTTGCCGCTTAAGCTTGCAATGGCAAGAAAGTTGAATCCGCATGAAGTTCCTTAACTCTGAGCCGCATGGCCTCTGGCATTCAAATATTTAATGTATTTTGCTTGCATTAGAAGTGGTGCCGCATAAGGCCTAGTCCTTTTAATAATTGATGCATAGCTTAGCTTTGGATCCGCATGGGAATAATTTAATGTATTAAAGCGTGGAGCCGCATAAGGCTCGGCAAATTTTGCATACATCAGCACCATGCTATCCGCCTGTGCACAAGCCTTTATGCAATTTTGCCATCCGTATACGTTTTTCACATAAAAGCCTGTTGCATGCCGCATATGGTAAAGCATTATTATAATGCTTTATATTAGGCGTCAATATATAAAGTCTATATTAAGCATTATTATAATGCTTATAAGCATCAGTATAATGATTTTACATAGGCATCAGCATAAAGCACTTGTATATGCTTGCTCCATCCGCATATAGCATAGCCTTAATATAAAGCATTATTATAATGCTTTATATTAAGCATTGAATGTTTAGGATCTGCATGTGGAATATTGGATGTAGTATTTAATACATTCATGGAATAATTGAATTGCATGGAACCGCATGGGAGCATTAATATTTTATTGCCTGGCTTTGGCCATTATTTATTCGCTTGCATTGTAAGCAACCGCATAGGCTTGGCCCTTTATCTATGCAACTTGTTTGCAGGCAATTAAGTGTGAACCGCATGGCCCCACTTTATTTCCACTTTGGACCGCATGAGAATTTTCTGTCCGCATGGCCTCTTCCACCTTGCATGGCTTATTATAATAATATAATAATTGCTTGGCCACGTGAACCTTTTCCGACTGCATTTATTGATTGGGTCCCACTATTTGTCTTACTTGATTTCACTTTTGAGCCGCATGGACTCCCACGTGGGAATTCCACTTTTGGACCGCATGGGGTCCCACTTTGATTATTTTATATATTTTAATTATCTGACTTGTGGCCCAAATTTCTTCCTGCTCCCAACATGAAAGTTGAATATTTTTCCACTGGCTTCATGAATATAATTTTTAATTATTTTATGCAAGTCCCCTGATGGTGTTTCGGATGACTTCGTACGCCCTTTTATTCAGGCCTAAAATACGAAGACCCCACATTCAATAGTTTAATAATTCTTTAATAAATGAAATTCCTTAGTGGGACTTGATAATATTGCGCCCTATTTTCTATAACATGTTTCTTCCTCATCGGTGGCCCGTTTGGGTGCACTCAGGATATGATTCTTTTCTGTTAGCATGTTTGTTTGCTGCATGAACACGACATGATAACCATGGTAGTGACCTGTCACGGTGCACTCTTAACCTGTAACCTGTAACCAGAAACAAGTAGCATGACATGATAGTGACCCGTAAGGGTGCACTCTTGACTAGTAATCTTGACATGATAGTGGCCCGTGGTGGCGCACTCCTGACAAGAATAATAAATCTAATCTTGACACCGTGGGTGTTTGCTTGATTATGCTTGAATAAGCTACCAGTCCAGTCTTGTCTTGCATCATGTCTAGGACATGAATTCCTTATTTTTCCCACGGTCAGGGATTTATACTGAATCTGGCTAAGGTTAATGACTAGATTGAAACAATTAGTTCATGGAGATTTTCCCTGTTACATGTTGCCCCTTTGGTCCCGGCCATATATATATATATTCATGGGATTTGTTGCTATCCGTCGAGATGAGCGCACTTCCAGCCCGCCGTCGAGTGTGGTACCTTAGGACACATGTATTTACTACAGTGTGTCTGCTATATCCTGCTATCTTTTCCTTTTCTTTGCTGGGATCACTCAGGTAGTAACAAACAGGTAACCGGACTTGGAAATCTCATTGCATCTTGCTAGTAACTAGGTCTGTGATAACCCTAGTTAGTTAAAGTATCAAGCCGTACTTATTGCTTGGCCGTGATTGATTGAATGGAGTCTACTCAGTGTAAGTCTTGTCTTGATCCTGTACCTGAATGTTACATGTCCAGATTTCTTATATTTATCTTGCCGATAAATGGTGGGAGAAACCAAGTTCTGTTCAGACGAAGGGTTACAACCCCGGTCCTTGTTTGGTTTACGGGTTGTAACCTGGTTATCTGAATAGTCCCATGGTTATCTCATCGTATATCACCTGCCCTGCTCGATAATGGTTGCAATAATTGTCACCTTAACATGTTCTCCAGTTTACTTACTGCTCAATGATGATTTACTTACTGTCTTCCTATGATCGGGACAAGTGCATTGGTACTGCACAAATCTCGATCCTCCCTTACTTATTTGCTTGTTGTTTGCTAATGATTGCTGGTTTTAAGTTCATAGTTCGGCCTCCTTTGTGGTACTTGCTATTTGGGGTCTGACCCCACTGGTTTTGCATGGCCAGGTTCTGATAGAAGAGCCCGAAGGATCTACCGCACCATCTACTCGACGGTGACCAGCCGGAGCACCAGAGTGCCTCAGTGGGTTTCTTCTTCATTCTCCCACTGACATGTAAATTCTCCTCTTGTAACGTTTTGCCCCGAGCACGTGTTTAGCTCGTGTTTTGGTATTTTCCTTGATATTGTAGCCTACGGGCATAAACATGATATGTGTATTCTAGACTATAGCTAGTCCTTATCATGTACGACTAATACTCTAGCTAGTCATCAGCTTTGTGGTACTGGCTTCATGATCATTCATGTATATATGGTTCGGGACGCCTTACTATTGTATGTATGATGATCGTACTCTTTGCTCTTGTATAATTGCCTGTGATTGAGATACCTAGGATTGTTAAACCATAGGATTGACTGATGGCTTGTAAAGTAACCCCTATGTCTTGACAGCTTATACGTGATTTCAGAGTATTAACGTACTTTGGGATTGCGTAGCTGGCTGTGTCCGCCTCCGTCCAGTATTCTGGTTCTGGGGCGTGACATGGTTTTAGTGGTGGCGCCATACAGGTCTGAATCTCGATTTCAGATTTGTGGGGGTTACCATGTTTAGATATCTCAATCATGATTATCCTTATTGATCTCCTTCGGATTATTCTCTGCCTCCGATACTTGACTTGATATCTGTTTTGATCATTGATCATTCCTGTTCCCATGATTTGATCTTGTGTCCTTCGACTTTCAAGGGCATTGTTCTTGATCCTTCAGATTATCTTGTTCGTGTTTTGCCGAGGGAAGCTCAGCATTCTTCAGCCAGGCCAGTTATGGAGGATTAGTCTCAGCATGCAGGCAGAGATGTCAGTCCATCCCAATCAGCCAGTCGCTTCTGTCTTCGTATCTTAAGACAGGTGATAGAGTTCATGCATCTGTTTCAACTACGATGACATGTCCTGGGTAGAGTCATGTCTTGAACTAAGTCATTGGTACCGACTTACCTTGAGGCTTGACTTTATCCATTTTTTTGGAGTCAGCTTAGGCCAGCGAGGACGTTGGTTTCTACACAACTGTCTCAGGAGACATATTGATCCATATGCCTCCAGCCCTTCTTGATCATGATTGTATTTGTTCTTGTGCATTTATTTACTGCTTACGCATTTATTTACATTCCTGATTACTTTATTTTCCTTACTTGCCGTGCTTGATTTATTGAGATTGTTGAGTTTCCTGGAGCTTTTGTTTTGTTATCTTGCTCGACTAGCCTCAGGAAATTCCGAGGACGGAATTTTTCTAAGGTGTGGAGAGTTGTGAGACCCGTCTCACTGTATCGGTATTTTATACGGATATGTGTTTATTTGAGCCATATTTCGTATTTATCAATTTGCATGAAATTTTAAATTTTTCCTAAGTGGGATTTTCATGACTTGGTTTAACTTGGATTTGGTTTTATTTGGTTCGGTTCCACTTTGACTTGGTTTAGTTTGGCTTGGACTTGGTTTGGTTAGTTGGTTCTTTATGAGATGAGGTGTATGGCTTAGATTGAGTGGAGAGGAATGAATGGTGGAGATCACTTGAGCTTGTTATATAAGCCACTTTTTCTCTCTCCCTCCTCATTCACCATCATTCATTTTCTTTTTCCACCAAACCCTAGCCATTAGAGAGAGGCAAGTACACCTTGCCGAATGTTGGACGATTTCTATTTCGTTTGTTCCATTCTCTTTGTTGTTACATTCTAAGCATGTTTAGAACTTGGAGTTTTCCAATTTGATGGCTAGATTGTTGTAGATCTAACTTTGAAGTAATTTCGGTTTTCATGGGTTTTGATCTGTTAAACTTGCATGTTCTTGTTGTTTGATGGTTCCATGTTGTAGAGAATTTTATTTTACCCAAATTTGACCTATGGAAGTTCGAATTTGGACTCTGGATGATGGAATTATGGAGCTTGGAAGTATGACTCATGGTGTTTTTCTTCTCTGAATTTGAGGAGAAGAACAGTACTTGACCGCATGGATTTTCATGCGGCGAGATTCTCCCAGCCGCATGGCTACCATTGGCACAATTGCCCAGCCGCATGAGCCTTTAATAACTAGTGAGCCGCATAAGGCTCGGCCATTTGCAATTTTTGCATTTGCAATAAACCAAGCAGTGTGTAAGCATTAATTGTTTTCTGACCTGATTTGACAGCACCCTTATTCTCTGACTCGAAGTGACGGCTTCTGACATGACAGCATTTATTAGCTATCACTGTACTAGGCTTAATAATTACTTGCCGCTTAAGCTTGCAATGGCAAGAAAGTTGAATCCGCATGAAGTTCCTTAACTCTGAGCCGCATGGCCTCTGGCATTCAAATATTTAATGTATTTTGCTTGCATTAGAAGTGGTGCCGCATAAGGCCTAGTCCTTTTAATAATTGATGCATAGCTTAGCTTTGGATCCGCATGGGAATAATTTAATGTATTAAAGCGTGGAGCCGCATAAGGCTCGGCAAATTTTGCATGCATCAGCACCATGCTATCCGCCTGTGCACAAGCCTTTATGCAATTTTGCCATCCGCATACGTTTTTCACATAAAAGCCTGTTGCATGCCGCATATGGTAAAGCATTATTATAATGCTTTATATTAGGCGTCAATATATAAAGTCTATATTAAGCATTATTATAATGCTTATAAGCATCAGTATAATGATTTTACATAGGCATCAGCATAAAGCACTTGTATATGCTTGCTCCATCCGCATATAGCATAGCCTTAATATAAAGCATTATTATAATGCTTTATATTAAGCATTGAATGTTTAGGATCCGCATGTGGAATATTGGATGTAGTATTTAATACATTCATGGAATAATTGAATTGCATGGAACCGCATGGGAGCATTAATATTTTATTGCTTGGCTTTGGCCATTATTTATTCGCTTGCATTGTAAGCAACCGCATAGGCTTGGCCCTTTATCTATGCAAGTTGTTTGCAGGCAATTAAGTGTGAACCGCATGGCCCCACTTTATTTCCACTTTGGACCGCATGAGAATTTTCTGTCCGCATGGCCTCTTCCACCTTGCATGGCTTATTATAATAATATAATAATTGCTTGGCCACGTGAACCTTTTCCGACTGCATTTATTGATTGGGTCCCACTATTTGTCTTATTTGATTTCACTTTTGAGCCGCATGGACTCCCACGTGGGAATTCCACTTTTGGACCGCATGGGGTCCCACTTTGATTATTTTATATATTTTAATTATCTGACTTGTGGCCCAAATTTCTTCCCGCTCCCAACATGAAAGTTGAATATTTTTCCACTGGCTTCATGAATATAATTTTTAATTATTTTATGCAAGTCCCCTGATGGTGTTTCGGATGACTTCGTACGCCCTTTTATTCAGGCCTAAAATACGAAGACCCCACATTCAATAGTTTAATAATTCTTTAATAAATGAAATTCCTTAGTGGGACTTGATAATATTGCGCCCTATTTTCTATAACATGTTTCTTCCTCATCGGTGGCCCGTTTGGGTGTACTCAGGATATGATTCTTTTCTGTTAGCATGTTTGTTTGCTGCATGAACACGACATGATAACCATGGTAGTGACCTGTCACGGTGCACTCTTAACCTGTAACCTGTAACCAGAAACAAGTAGCATGACATGATAGTGACCCGTAAGGGTGCACTCTTGACTAGTAATCTTGACATGATAGTGGCCCGTGGTGGCGCACTCCTGACAAGAATAATAAATCTAATCTTGACACCGTGGGTGTTTGCTTGATTATGCTTGAATAAGCTACCAGTCCAGTCTTGTCTTGCATCATGTCTAGGACATGAATTCCTGATTTTTCCCACGGTCAGGAATTTATACTGAATCTGGCTAAGGTTAATGACTAGATTGAAACAATTAGTTCATGGAGATTTTCCCTGTTACCTGTTGCCCCTTTGGTCCCGGCCATATATATATATATTCATGGGATTTGTTGCTATCCGTCGAGATGAGCGCACTTCCAGCCCGCCGTCGAGTGTGGTACCTTAGGACACATGTATTTACTACAGTGTGTCTGCTATATCCTGCTATCTTTTCCTTTTCTTTGCTGGGATCACTCAGGTAGTAACAAACAGGTAACCGAACTTGGAAATCTCATTGCATCTTGCTAGTAACTAGGTCTGTGATAACCCTAGTTAGTTAAAGTATCAAGCCGTACTTATTGCTTGGCCGTGATTGATTGAATGGAGTCTACTCAGTGTAAGTCTTGTCTTGATCCTGTACCTGAATGTTACATGTCCAGATTTCTTATATTTATCTTGCCGATAAATGGTGGGAGAAACCAAGTTCTGTTCAGACGAAGGGTTACAACCCCGGTCCTTGTTTGGTTTACGGGTTGTAACCTGGTTATCTGAATAGTCCCATGGTTATCTCATCGTATATCACCTGCCCTGCTCGATAATGGTTGCAATAATTGTCACCTTAACATGTTCTCCAGTTTACTTACTGCTCAATGATGATTTACTTACTGTCTTCCTATGATCGGGACAAGTACATTGGTACTGCACAAATCTCGATCCTCCCTTACTTATTTGCTTGTTGTTTGCTAATGATTGCTAGTTTTAAGTTCATAGTTCGGCCTCCTTTGTGGTACTTGCTATTTGGGGTCTGACCCCACTGGTTTTGCATGGCCAGGTTCTGATAGAAGAGCCCGAAGGATCTACCGCACCATCTACTCGACGGTGACCAGCCGGAGCACCGGAGTGCCTCAGTGGGTTTCTTCTTTATTCTCCCACTGACATGTAAATTCTCCTCTTGTAACGTTTTGCCCCGAGCACGTGTTTAGCTCGTGTTTTGGTATTTTCCTTGATATTGTAGCCTACGGGCATAAACATGATATGTGTATTCTAGACTATAGCTAGTCCTTATCATGTACGACTAATACTCTAGCTAGTCATCAGCTTTGTGGTACTGGCTTCATGATCATTCATGTATATATGGTTCGGGACGCCTTACTATTGTATGTATGATGATCGTACTCTTTGCTCTTGTATAATTGCCTGTGATTGAGATACCTAGGATTGTTAAACCATAGGATTGACTGATGGCTTGTAAAGTAACCCCCATGTCTTGACAGCTTATACGTGATTTCAGAGTATTAACGTACTTTGGGATTGCGTAGCTGGCTGTGTCCGCCTCCGTCCAGTATTCTGGTTCTGGGGCGTGACATGTATAGCTCCGCCAACTTCTCGGTGGAAAGCCCCACCTTGAAGGGTATGAAGTGCGCACACTTCGTCAGCCTGTCTACAATGACCCAGATGGCATCCTTCCCTCCTTGGGAACGAGGAAGCCCTGAAACGAAGTCCATCGTAATATGTTCCCACTTCCACTCGGGAATGGGTAACGGCTGCAACAAACCAGCTGGCCTCTGGCGCTCCGTCTTGACCTGCTGGCAAACTAGACATCTCGAGATAAAACGCGATACATCCCTCTTCATCCCGTGCCACCAAAGATGTTCCCGCAAGTCACGGTACATCTTGTTAGCACCAGGGTGAATAGAATATCTCGACCGGTGCGCCTCCTGCAAAACTGCCTCTACTAGCTCTCCCTTCGGCACGCACAATCTGCTGCCATGCCTCAGGGATCCATCCTCTGCTATAGTGAAGTCATCCAGCAATCCAGCTAATGCCTGGGGTCGAAGTCTGCGAAGGCTCTCATCTGTAGACTGTGCCTCCCGGATCTGCTCCATCAATCCTGACTGAATGTCAAGCGCCATCATCTGTATCACTGATCCTGGCCGAACAAGCTCGATACCGAGTTTCTCCAGATCCTCCCGCAAATGCCGATCAATCATCAGATACCATGCCATCGGATGCCTGCTCAGCGCATCCGCCACCACATTTGCCTTCTCGGGGTGATACTGTAAATCGATGTCGAAGTCCTTCATCAACTCCAACCATCGTCTTTGCCTCATGTTCAGCTCTTTCTGCGTGAACACATACTTCAAGCTTTTGTGGTCAGTAAAGATTTCCACACGCTCTCCGTATAAGTAATATTTCCATAACTTGAGTGCAAAGATCACCGCAGCTAGCTCAAGGTCATGGGTAGGATAATTCCTCTCATGAGTCCGCAACTACCTAGATGCATAAGCAATTACTTTCCCATGCTGCTGTAGGACACATCCTAGCCCCTTCCCAGAAGCATCACTGTATATGGTGAAACCTCCAGAACCTGAAGGTAAAGTCAGAACTGGAGCGGTCGTCAGCCTCCTCTTCAGCTCCTCAAATGCCGCCTGGCAGTCCTCTGACCAGATGTACTCTGCGTCCTTCCGTGTCAGCTTCGTCATGGGTTCAGCTATCCTAGCAAAGTCCTGGACGAACTTTCTATAATAGCCTGCTAAACCCAGAAAGCTCCTGATCTCTGAAACTGACGTCGGAGCCTTCCACGTCTCAACTGCAGCAATCTTCCTGGGATCCACCGAGATTCCATCTCCAGTGACTACATGGCCGAGAAACTCCACTCGGTCTAAAAAGAACTCGCACTTCGTCAATTTGGCAAACAATCTCTCCCGCCTCAGAATCCCCAAAACTATCCGCAAGTGCTCTGCATGCTCCTCTGGCGTCTTCGAGTATATCAGGATGTCGTCGATAAACACTACGACGAACTTATCCAGATACTGGTGAAATGTCTTATTCATCAAGTTCATAAAGACAGCTGGCGCATTTGTGAGACCAAATGGCATCACCAGAAACTCGTACTGCCCGTACTTCGTGTTGAACGCCGTCTTCTGGATGTCTGCTGGCCTAAACTTCACCTGGTGGTACCTGGATCTCAAATCTATCCTGGAAAACACCTTCGCCCCGCTCAACTGGTCGAACAAATCATCTATCCTGGGCAGAGGATATTTGTTCTTGATAGTGATGGCATTCAAGGCCCGGTAATCGATACACAACCGGACTGTACCATCCTTCTTAGGCACAAAGAGCACTGGTGCTCCCCATAGAGAAGCACTGGATCGAATGAAACCCTTTTTCAACAGGTCATCAATCTGCTCTTTCATCTCTATGGCCTCCTTGGGATTCACTCTATAGCAAGCCCGGGATACCGGTGATGAACCCGGTACTAGATCTATAGTGAACTCCACATCTCTGTCAGGCGGAAGTCCTGGAAGATCCTCTGGGAATACATCCATAAACTCCCTAATGATAGGGTGTGGCGGTGCTGCGTCCCCGACTGTAGCACAACAGTTCGGCTCTAGGCTGATCTCCGGCCCTGTCCTCCTGACACTGAATGGTGCTGTGCCTGGGGGACTGAACACAATACTACCCTCATGGCAATCTATAGATGCATGGGCATAGCTAAGCCAGTCCATCCCCAATATGATATCATAACCGGGAAGTGGCATCACAAAGAATCGCCCTCTGAACTCTCTCCCGGCTATAAAAATAGAACATCTATAGATAGATCTAATAGGCACTGGTCCTCCTCCCGTCATCACTCTACCAATTTCCGCAGTAGGTGTAGCTACTAGATGATGTTTATGCATAAACTCTAATGATAGGAAGCTATGAGATGCACCAGAATCAAACAAACATACAACTAGAAAAGTATGCAAATAAACATGACCTGTGATGACGTCAGCTAAGTAATCCGGCTCCGAAACCTGCTCCAGCTCCGGCTCAATGGCTAGGCTATAGACCTTCCCCTGAGGTCCCTTCTGCTGCTGCAGATGCTGCCCAAACCTCTGCTGCTGAGTCGGAAGTGGTCCTCTAGGTCCCTTCGCCGCTGGACAGTTCCGAAGCTGATGGGTGGCAGACCCACAAACTAAACACTGTCCCAATCTCTTCCTGCAAACGGACCTGTCATGCCCTGGTCTTCCGCAGAAAGAACATATAGCTCCTCGCTGCTGCTGCTGCTGGGGTCCCGGGGCTCTAACTGGCGGGGTCTGATGATGTGGTGTAGAGGGACGGTAAGTCTGCTGGGGTGGCGTCGGTGCTTTCTGCTGGAAAGCCTGACGCTTGGACGGTCCCTCATGGTGTACAGAAGCCGGCCTCTTGCATGACAGAAGACGCTCCTCGATGCTCCGAGCTAACTCTAGGCTCTGGTATAGTCAGTCGTACCGTTTGCCACTATAAGAATGCCAATGTCTGGAACCAGACCATGGCAAAACCTACGGGTCATTTCCTCTGGATCAGCAACCAGACTAGGAGCAAAACGGCTCAGGCGACTAAACTCTCCCGTATAGTCATCAACAGAACGGTTCTCCTGCTGGATGTTCTGGAATCGTAGCCCCATGGCTACTCTAGCAGTGGTCGAGAAGAATTTCTTCTTGAACTGGGTCTTGAATTGGTCCCAGGTGGCTCTACCTCTCGCGAACAACGGCTCATTCCTGAACCAGACTCCGGCTAAGTCTATCAGCAGAAATCCTGCTGCCTCGACCTGAAGGTCATCCGGCATCCTAACTCCCAGAAGCTTCCTCTCTACAGAATCTAGCCAGTCATCAGCTACTACTATGCCCTCAGTCCCTGAGAACTCCTTGGGATTCAGACCCATGAAGTCCTTGACCGTCCCCGCTCTCTGCCGTGGCTCTACATGTGGTGGGACCACGGGACGTCCCTCAGAACGCTCCATGCTCTGGCGGAGTAGGGTAGTCTGCTCCTGATGGGTTGTTAGGAACCCCTGGATCAGTGTGAGCAGCTGGGTCCCGTCGAGTGTGACGGAAGCCTGGGTGGGTATAGTGATAGGGGGTGGTGGAAGTATCGGGTCCTGCCGGGCCTGGGATGTGGAAGGTGGTATCTGGGTCTGTGGATCTGGGGAGTGGGGAAATGTGGTAGGTGGAGGTGTATCAGTCAACCGGTCAACTGACTGGATATGAAGGGCCCCATTCTCGGGGGTAACATACTGGGACGAACGAGTAAGCACCATCTAAATTACACATAAAAGACTTATAAGGACTTATTTAAAGTAAGCAATCATATGCAAAAAATTCTAATTATAATAACAAACATGTGATGTATTTCCTATGTTGCAATCCTAGCATTCCTCTAGGTGTTCTAAGCGTCTTTCCTAATGTTGTCTAATTACCTTAAGTTCCTAATTGCAGGCATGCTTGGTACAATAACGTAACCAAACAGTTTAGTCAGGACCTGCATGGGCCACCACTAAAAACATGTCACGACCCGCTACCCAAATTGTTGGGCCGGGCCGAGTCATGCCCAGCCTACGTTGAGATAAAACGTAGTAAGCTGTTCTAAAGACAACAGGATAAGACTAAATGTGCTAACAGTTCTATAAGTGAAGAAGAATCATAAATGCTCCAAACACAAAAGTCGTCGTATATAGTAAAATGTCCAAGTACAAGTAAACTGATATGTAAAACTGGATACATGTCCAGTTACAAAATGATATAGTCTAATACATGTCTACTCTCAAAAGTCTAAGTAAACACAAGACAACTAGGCGAGGTTCTCCGCAGGAACATCCTCGTAAAGCAGAGCCGGGTCCTCGGCAGTAGTCCCATAATATGAGTCGCAGAGTAACTCCTCCTCAGTAAGGACACCTACAACGTTATCCTGTCAGGACGGGAGCAAGCACTAAATCTAGCAAACTAGCATATGAAACATGGAAATGAACATGAGAGGAATAACTGGAAAGCATGGCATCACATAGTCTATCATGGCAAGGATACATATGTCATAGAAACAGCTGTATATGTAATGTTTAAAACTGTAGCAGGTACGTGATCGGTCAATAGATGTACAATGTACTGTGGTACATGTAAATAAAATGTACATACGTACAAGTCAACAAGCATAGGTGTACATCCGTACAGAAATGCGGGATAATAGCCTACGGCAAAGTATGCATATAAAATGCGACCTCGCTCGCTACTATAGGGGGGTCATGATCACGTACTCTACCATCAGTTTTCCCATAACCCGTACTCTATCATGTGAGAGATACATAAAGACAGTTCTAAGCATGGTAGTAACTGGAAGTACAACATGTAGAGTTTCTAACTTGCTACCCCAAGGATCAGCATTTAACGTGGTGGAGTTTGCAGTTCATTTATGTGACAATATGTAAAGTTCGTAGAAAGTACTTGCCTCTAGCAAAGCAAAACAAAACAAGCTGCGATAACAGTGCTATGGATGTCCAGTAACTCGTCGCTGTAGAAGTAAAATATAATAACTTAGTTTTATACTAAGCTAAAACACTAGGACACTAAATGGTGCGACACGACTTGTGACTGGACACCTAGCCAAAATGATGACTTGGCATAGGAGACCAATGTGGGGTGACACACTATGTTAACTAACCTTCTAGGGTCTTTACACTAGTGAGGGATGGGGTTTAACATGACTAAAACTCCAAACAACACAAAAAGCTACAAGTCGTAATTAATCAATAAATAAATCAAAAGATCATTGTGTTCTAACAATTTTAGAGATAGGCAAAAAGCCTAGTTTTTCTTAAAGTAAAGTATCAAAGTGATCCTTGTTAATCATAGAAATTTATTATAATTTTTCTGGAATTTATTAACCAGTACAAATATTTTATAAAAATCAGTTTTCCTAAGTATACAGAAAGTGAGTTTTGGTTTCATGTGCCAAACTAGTGGCAAAACAGTAAATTAAATACTACAAAAATTATACTAAATTAGCTAACTTAACATAGTATCTAAAACTATTTTTCCATATTTTTAGCAATACTTTAAGTATTTTTAGAAAATCAAAAACAGCAATGCACACAATAATTAATTATCTGCGTATTTTGTCCATGTATATAATTTGAACCAAAGTTCAAATACAGGACCCAAGGCCATGAATCAAGTCCAATATGACTTGTACAGGTCTTGAATGTGTGAAAACACATTTGAGCCCAAATACCCATGCTAGGCTTGGACACCAAATGGTTGTAGTAATTTAAATATACTAAAAATACAATTTAGTAATAGTGCAAAATAAATATTAGTATTTTAATAAGGCTAATTTGTACAAAAGAATATACATACCTATGCTAAAGTATATATAGATATATAAAGAAAAATACTTAATTTATTGAGTATATATATATATTTACAAATATATATATATATATATATATATATATATATATATATATATATATATATAT
Source organism: Iris pallida (assembly GCA_029216955.1). Taxonomy (NCBI): domain Eukaryota; kingdom Viridiplantae; phylum Streptophyta; class Magnoliopsida; order Asparagales; family Iridaceae; genus Iris; species Iris pallida. The sequence continues at coordinate 2,094,980 of JANAVB010027799.1, forward strand.
ATATATATATATATACATAAGAAAATACTTAATAATATAGTGTATATGTATATAATATATATATATACATAGGAAAAAAAATGTATATATAGACATATATATATAAAATTTACTAACTACAAAATATATACATATATATATTAAATACTGTTAAAATACAGTATATACATATATATACATATTAATATATATATATATATATATATATATATATATATATATATATATATATATATATATATATATATATAAATACAAAATAAAAAGAAAAAGAAAAGAAAACAGAAAAGAAAAAGGAAACACAGAAAGGGGGCCTCGAACCCTGTCCTCAGGAAGGGGGGGATGTTTAAACGGGTCGGGCTAGCCAAGGGGTCAGCCCGAGCTCAGTGTTAGGGTTAGAGTTTAGGTTAATATTATTTGGTTTAGGTTAGATTAACAATAAAAAAAATATAAATATCGGCCCTGTGTCCTGACAGTTAAGGACACAGGTATCAGCGTGTCCTAGGCCTGCACGACACGCACGAGTTCAATCTCGCGTGTCCAATTCCACACTTATGCTCGCCAGGACACGGCGAACGACATACATGCGTACGAGACACGCACGACACAGTTGACACAAACACTCACGTGTCCAGTCGATCGGGGGGATTTGGTGGTCGTGGACGGCGGAGGAGGCGTCGTGGCGGTGGCGGAGTGGTGGCGCTGCGGTGGACTCGTCAAGGCGCGTCGGGTGAGGGTGGTTGGAGGCGGTGATGGTCGACGGTGGGGCTGCGCGGAGTTCGCCGGAGTAGGGCTAGGGTTTGGGAGTTCGTCGGAGTAGAACGGGGCAGCGGTTGGTCGTGGGGGAGATTTAGGGTTAGGGTTTAGTCAGGGGAGTGAGGGGGAGTTTTATAGGGCTTTTTGAGGCGGTCGGGCAGCCGGATTCGGCGGGGGCAGGGCGGCCAGTCGTCGGGGCAGCGGGGTGGGTGAGAGAGCTGGAGGAGAGAGAGTGGGTGACTGGTCGGGGGGGTTGGTAGTTTAGCACAAAAGTCCCCCATGTTTTAGGAATTGCAAAACGACTTCTATCAGCATGAAATGCAAAATAACATTTGCATTTCATAATTAAGAACAAATCATAAATTACAAACTGATATAAAATTAATTCTAAAAATTGCAAAACTTATTTAATTAATTTCAAATAATTTGCAAAGTGATATTTTTATATTAAAAACTCATTTAAAATATAAAAAAATTTCTAAAAATCCTAATAAAATATTTTAAGGCCAAAACTAACATTAAAATTTAATTAGCACTAATAAAACTAAAATTGAAAAACAGGGGCTTACAAAAACTGCCCCAAATATTATGTAAATGCTCAAATCGTGTACAGACACGATTTGAGCCAACTGGCGCACAGCGCGCGCTAACTGCGCCACTGCGCCAATGGCGTCATCTGCTCCCACACGTACCCTACGCTAACAACAGCGCCAACTGCTGCACCACTGGTAGCACCATCTGGCTGCACCAACTGGCGCGCCATCTGCCCGTGCGATCTGGCCACGCCAACTGGCGCGCCATTGTTTGTCATTAAAACTCTTTGGGATTGATGTTTTTAATTACAAACAGAACATAGTACAATGTAGGACTTAGACGTAGTCCTAGGAGTACACTTTTATTTTTATCTGGGTACGGTGCCGATGGAGCGAGTGGTAATACGTTGACTCCGTTGACGATCTGACGACGATCTCGAACTCTCTGAAGGTATGGGTTGTTCTGGATGCCAGAGCGTTACGAGGAGAAGTGGACGTTAAGTATATCTCTTCTGACCTCCGTATGTGGATATAACAGTCTGTCTGTATATCTCTCTCTCTCTCTCTCTCTCTCTCTCTGTCTGTATGTGTGTGTTGAAGGAGTGATCCTCCTATTTATAGATAGCAGGCTGGCTGCTCACGCGCGCATATGTAACCCCGCTTTTTCGATATAATGCATTTTTTTGGTTTATTCCTGATATTTGGTTTTGAAAGAATTGTTATTACCTTCAATTTACTTTAATAACTTTCTTATTGATTTTATCATTACAATTTGATTTTATAAAAAGAAATATTTGTTGTTATTGTTGAGGAGAAGACTCTATCATTTTTGGAGCGTTCTCCAAGTTTTCTAACTACTTCTCAACAACCTTGTCTCTCTCTCTCTAACAAACTTTTTGAATCAAGTTGCAATATAACCAATTTTTTGGTACCTATTTGTAAATATTTTTATTCCTGACTCAACACTTATTTAAACCACTTTCTTCTCTCTCCCTTTTTATTTTGTTCTGTTGAATTTTGGAGGAGCAGAGCTCGAGCTCCAAACCTCTCCTTTCCCCCAAAATCCCCTAACCCTAACCCTAGAGTTTGGTCATGGTGGAGATGACGATCACTGGGTTGATGAGCAACGACGGCAGCAGCTAGGTGCTCCCTTCCTCCAGCGGCGCACGGCCATTTCGTCGGTCGATGATAGATCTATGCTCCTCCATCGTCCGTACGGCCTCGACGTCGACGACGACAGCCCACTGATCGCCTTTTTCGGCGACCGAAGCAGGAAGATGTTCGTCTCCGACTATCTCCCCTTCTCCGACGGTTCACGCGACGGTGCGCGGATCTCCGCCTCTCCTCGGCGTTCTCCATCGAGGATCGTCATCTCTTTCCTCCACTGCGAGTCCACCGTTCCACTCCAGCGACGACAACCGAGTCCGATCTTCTAATTCAGTAAGCCGATCGCACGGCGAATCGACGACGACTCGGTGAGTATTTATGTGGAGTTTATGTGATTTTTGGACTTTTCTTGATAAATTTTGGTAGAATAGATCCTTCACTGCACTGAGACTTGCTTCTCTTGTTTTTGCTCTGGACGTGTTCGACGTTATGCTGTAGAGAAACTTTAGACTGCAATCGGACACGGACACTTGTGTCTTCATGTTCGATTTTGGATCAACTTCTTCCAGTCGAGTTGCGGGAGTTTGGGTGTCCATGTCCAACGTGCTCGTGTCCAGCATGGTCGTGTCCAATTTGAGCCGTGTCGGACTCCTTGGGACAGTGTCTTCTCTCCAGATCCGATCTCCTCTTCCTAGGTAACACTCTACTCTCCTTAATTTTCTTTTCGTAGCTGGTAGTAATGGGAAGTTTTGGGCCAGGGGCTGGTCGGAATATAGGGAGATCGGGCTGTTTGTGTCCAGCATTGTGTCCAGTTGTGGAGTGTCGGGCGCGGAGAGTAGCCATGGCGTGGACTCACTTCTTTTTGAATTTGAATTTCAGTTTGGCTTGTGTATTTAAATTTTTGAGTTTGAGTGTGTAATTTAATTTGATTTTGTATGAGAAGGAGAGCAGTACTCGATAGAGATAGTTGCTGTATAATTTTTTGGGCTCGGTTTGCTGGGTTGGGTTCTATGTACATGCAAGGTTGTGAGTTGCATATGTTTTAGACCTAATTTGTGTACTTTTGATTTGTATAATCTGCGGGGACTTTGGGTCGAGCCATTCTTTGGCTTTGGGAGCAATTGAATTTGGAGATAGGTTACTTGCTGCAGTATATGTGGTTAGTTTACCCACACAGCAGGATGGTTGCGGTCGTGTCCAGTAGGAAGGATCGCAGGTTGGGAATTTTTTGTGACTATAATATTTTGGACAGGGTTACAAATATGGGCTGGGTATGATAAGTTGAGAAGTATATAATTTGAAGTTAGTGGTAGCAATATCTTGGTAGTTACATTATTTAGTAATATTATATATATTTTTTCCTAAGCAGTTTATCAAGTATTGTGTAAAGTATTTTAAAATATGATTTCTAAGTATTTTGACCAAGTGAAACGTAACTTCCAAATATTATTAAATATTATTACTTTATTAATATAAGTTTACGAGTTGACTGATTTTGTAAATCTTTTTGCTAAAGATTTTATTAAAATCTAACTTGCTACGAATATTAAATATTATAGTATCTACATAATACTTGCTAGTGGAATTAATCCTCTGTATTGATTTATCAAACTAAATTAATTTCAAGTTCTAGTTACTTACTAGTTAATTTTATCCACCACACCGGGCCGAGCAGATTAAGAGTCAGTTTCCTGCCGTCGCCGCCAAGCTGATCCGTGATGCAATTGACGATCAGAAAGCTCGTCAGCACTCCGGAAAGTCAATTGCTGGTTGGATCACGCCTGACCAGTGGACCACGATGAGGGCTCGATTTGAGGAGTCCCGGTACAGAGAGCGGTCGGAGAAGGCGAAGGCGGCTAAGACGAGGGCCGGAAAGTGGTGTGGTAGATCGATTCCTATGACGGAGCATTTCCGTCGTCTGGTATGTAATTTACTGCAATATATAAGATTTTATTGATAGTAGGAGTATATAATTTTCTGTTTTAACAAAGAATAAAATATAACAAACATGCAGGTACAGAGGGGTGAGGACGCAAACATGGTGACCGTCTTCCTGGCCACCCATCGGAAGGACGGAAAGCTCATCGACGAACGGGCTACTCAGAGCTATGTAAGTACTAACTTAGATTTCGTTAATTTTTAACATAACTTGAAGAATATACAAATAACCATATAGTTAATAATAATTAAATACTTTAGACGTTTATTAGGCTAACTTAGGTAAGTACTAATTTATAGAGATGCACAATGATTTCTAGGACGAGTTTATTAGGCTACGTGAGCGTGCGAGTGCTAGTGCACCTGCAGAGGGAGGGGTTGGTACATCGCATCCCTCTCCGCCTCAGTCGGAGGACGAGCTCTAGAAGACTGCCATTGGTGGTCTTCATAGAGGTACGTACTACGGTACGGGGTCCTACGGCGCATTTGTTGTGACGCAGGCATCTAGGGCTCCCTCTGCCAGTGCGCATTCACAGCCCTCACAGGCCGAGTCGTCCCGAGTCGAGGATACCATTGCCCGCCAGATTGCTGAGCTGCGCGACGATATGCTGATGAGGATTTCTGAGCAGCCAGGGTCTCAGGCACAAGGGGACGCTGCGTCGGTCACCGCACGCTTTGACGAGCTCGAGCGCACCGTGAGGGACGTACAGGGGACACATGAGTCCATTTACGGCACCGTTACTAGGATAGCGGCTTGCATGGAGCAATGCAGCACCAGACTGCTAGCCCTAGAGGAGACGCGGACGCACCCATCTCCAGCGGTTACACTACCTCCTTCTCCAGCGGTTACACTGTCTCCTTCTACAACGGTTACATTGCCCCCTCTTTCATCGTCGTCGATGGTTCTTACACCAGAGCAGTATGCTTACCTTCTTTTCAGGAGCGGTGATGTTCCTCCTGATCATCCGTAGTCGACATATATATATATATATATATATATATATATATATATATATATATATATATATATATATATTGTTGTGTGATGGCCCATTGCTGGGTCTTTTATGTGTTTCTACATACATTGTTATTGTGTTTCATATTGTTTGACACTGTTGTTGAAAATTTTCATATATATGTGTTGAGTGATGTGATTGTGTTTCATATGTGTTCGTGATTGTGTTTCATATGTGTTTCATATTGTTTGATACTTTGTGTTCGTGATGCTCCTCCTGATCAGCCGGTGTTGAGTGTTCCACCGAAGGGGTCGGCGAACCCAGGGAAATGCTGCTGTAGGTGCTGCTGCAAATGCTGTATTTTTTAAATATTTTTTTTACCAAATTTAGCGACGTTCAGCGACGTTTAGCGACGTTTAGCGACGTCCAGCGACGAATATACACATCGCTAATTAAGTATCGGAACGTCGCTAAATATGTGTCACCACGTCGCTGATCGTCACTAAACGTCGCTAACTAAGACGTCGCTAAAACGTCGCTATGTGTCGGTAATATAGCGACGTATCAACGTCGCAGAACGTCGCCAATTTTCTGACATGCCAGGTTAGCATAGATGTATGGAACGTCGCTAAAACGTCGCTAGCCTACGTCGGCAAATGCGGTCGCTGTACGTCGCTTGTAGTCGCTGAATTAGCGACGCGACTGCGTCGCTAATTGTCGTCGCAATAGCGACGTATTGCGACGTCCTGGTGTTTAGCGACTAGGTAAATCGTGACTACGTCAAAACGTCACTAAATACGTCGCCAATTTGATTTAGCGACGTATTTGTCCTATTTAGCGACGTCCTCCGGCGTCGCTGATTTGACAGATTTTAGTAGTGCGTAAGAACCTGCCCTTGGGAGAGAAACAACAACTGGAAACGGTTGCTAATACCCCCATACATATATATATAAGAAAGGCCTTCTCATTTCTAGATAAATTAGACGGTACTAAAGCATACATAGAACCATTTATAAGTTTAACTATTCTGTCGGTGGGAAAGTAGCCCATTCGGTATACTGGTGGGTCCGTGGAAATGAACACGATTTGAACCTTCCCTAGACGTTAATCAATGGTCCTAAAAAAATGACACTTAAAAAGAAAACCATTCTAACTAAGTCTATCATCATTACTAAGAGCATCTCTAACCCTATTGTCTTATTTTGTGTTGTGAATCTTATGTGGCATGGGACACAAGACAATGTCTTGTATATGTGGTAAGATTATATTCACAAATGACAATGAGTTTAAAAAGTCATCTCCAATGTAAAACTATTGAGAAGACAATACAAAATAATTGTATTCAACTTCCAAGACAACTTTTACTCTTCTACTTCTTTTTATAAACATTTTTATTCACAAATGATGATGTGGACATAAAGACATTGTGAAGTGCATTGTCTAGATCTAGACAACCAACTTCACATTGTCTTTACCATGTCATTGCCATGTCAACTCCACACTTTATTTAACATTTGTATTAGAGAAGTACTTTTGGAAAAAATGGTTGTCATTCCTATGTGGCAACCATTTTTTTCAAACTCACAGTAGGGTTGGAGATGCTCTAATCTTTAACATAAATGCCAAAGAGATCGCCCCCAATGACAGCCCCACACATTGCATGTGGGCCAGGACAGCGGTTCCCATGTAGTAGTAGTACTACTGATGCATAAATGAATCACCCAGCATCTTTGAGTGGTCCAATTTTGGCAAAGTCAATGTGGCGCCGCAATGGTAGAATAAGTCAACTTACACGCTCTTGACAATTTGCATAGATTAGCTACAAGTCTTCATTCCTTCTTTCGTGTTCAACGTTCTAGAAGCAATGACAGGCCAGACATATGTATAATAGATAGACTCCTATGCAAATTGCTTCCCAAACATAGGAAGGAAGAAGAAAGAATTAGCAATGGAAGCACTCCAAACTTACTTCCTCCCATTGTTGTACTTCCTTCTCATCAATGTCAGCGTCACCTCCCCTTCAAATGCTGCAAGAGCACTAATTAGCCCTCCGTCCCCGTCTTTCTCCAAGATCAAAGCCGTGAACCTCGGCGGCTGGCTCGTCACCGAGGGCTGGATCAAGCCCAGCCTCTTCGACGCCATACCTAACAAAGATCTACTGGTAAGACCCCACACGCAACGTATATATATATAATTCACGTACGTCACTACAAAAATAGTTATTGATCATCGATCGATCGACCGACCATGCACGCACTGTCAGGATGGAACTCAGCTACAGTTCAAGTCGGCGACGCAGAACATGTACCTCTGCGCAGAGAGCGGCGGCGGAGCCGCCATCGTTGCCAACAGATCATCGGCTTCCGGCTGGGAGACCTTCAGAGTAATTATATAATTTTTACCTACTCTCATCGATTTAGTCCATGCATGCAAGGGCGGAACCAGAAACCTGAATTATATATATATATATATATATATATATATATATATATATATATATATATATATATGAATATGATGATGAACTGCTGCAGTTGTGGAGGATCACGGAGAACACTTTCAAGTTGAGGGTCTTCAACAAGCAATTCGTCGGCCTGGACAGCGAAGGCCAGGGCACGAACACAGTCGTCGCCGTATCGGACTCGCCGAACGCTGTGGGAACGACGTTCGAGATCGTGAGGAATTCCAACAACGCCAACCTCGTTCGCATCAAAGCACCGAACGGGCTCTACTTGCAGGTGATCGATGGATGCATGCACTAGCTAGAAACTTTTGTTGCATGCATGGACAACAGTGATCAGATACGTACAACCATGTGTCCGACACAATCGTGTCAGTACATTAATGATCATATGTGATGCTTCTTGACAGGCAAAGACGTCGGTATCGGTGACGGCGGATTTCCCGGAGGGCACCAACTGGGGAAATGACGATCCATCGGTGTTCTTGATGAACATTGTCGGGACCATGCAGGGAGAGTTCCAACTCACCAATGGCTATGGAACTGAGAAGGCTACCTCTATCTTGAAAGTAAGAACCATTATTTATTACTCATGGAGAAAATTGAATAATTTAGAGAAGAAATATGTAGAAAATAAGGACAAGAAATTAGGATTCATGTAGTCACTGACGCATGACCGCAATGGCCCGCATATCATGTGGCAGCCTTATATTGACCCTCTAGTTCTAGTTTTAAGTAGGTACAGTACTATCAATAACGGACCAAATATCATTTTTGCTTAATTTTATAGTTCATGACTAGATCGTCAAAGTTTCTACAACTATACCAAAATTTTCCATATTAACAAGAGAGTAGATGCAATTATACAAACACATTTCTAAAAAAAACTAGGACTAGTCCTCCTAGGAATAGGACTCTCTCAAGAGCCTAGAACTTCTTCTTATTTATTGGTTTGACTATTTCAACCCACTGAACGAGAATAGTTGTCCTTAGTCCACCTCCTAAAATAACAAAGAAGTTCAATCACAGATTCATATGCTAGTGCACAATTGGAGCTCGTCCACCTTTCTGACTTTGTAGGTCTAACTTTATTCTGTACACATGCATGCAGGAGCATTGGAGTAGCTTTATTGTCGAGGAAGACTTCGACTTCACATCAAAGAATGGACTGAATGGAGTGAGGATTCCAGTTGGGTGGTGGATAGCTAGCGACCCAACCCCACCGTGGCCCTTCGTGGGAGGATCACTAGAAGCTTTGGATAATGCCTTCTCATGGTCAGAGTATGTGGACACTCCAACACAACATGCATGCCAATTTTTCTTTTTCAATGTACGACGTAACGTTCGGAATTTTATATACGTTGCATCTCTCATATCCACATGCCAATATTGATTGATGATATTTTTGTTTTTTTTATAAAATGAGTAATAATTTAAATTATTTGACAGCTGACGTGATATTTGATATGACAACTAATATAACAAATTTAATCTAAATTTTTTACCCATTTTAAAATATTAATATTAACATTAAAAAGTTGATAACTCTTCGAGAGTTTTAACCATGACGTTGTTTATAGCCACTTACACGGTCCTCTATGGGTGTATATACCAACTCCTGTCAGACTTTTTCGATTTCTCGAATGATGTCCATCCCACTTATGGAACTTAGACTCCAACAATTTTGGCCACTCATATGGCCATGTATTGATGTACCTACTCCGGCTCTTGAATTTTTGTCATTGCAGAATATCACAAATATATTTTCGAAGTCTTAATTACATTTAAATATGTTAATCGTGATTGCAGAAAATATGGTCTGAAGGTGATCATCGATCTGCATGCAGCGCCCGGGTCGCAAAACGGTAACGAGCACAGCGCATCGAGAGACGGATCACAGGAGTGGGGCACCACGGACGACAACATAGATCAAACCGTTCGAGTCATAGATTTCCTTGCAGCCAGGTACGGCCGGATGCCAAGCCTTCTGGCAATAGAGCTCATGAACGAACCTCTGGCACCAGGAGTCACACTGGACAGCCTACAGAGGTACTACACAGCCGGCTACGATGCGGTCCGCAAGCACTCGGCCGACGCCTTCGTCATCATGTCCAACCGCCTCTCGGCTCCCTCCTCGACGGAGCTGCTCGGCTTCGCAGGCGGCTTCCGGGGCTCCGTCGTCGACGTCCACTACTACAACCTCTACTCCGACGTCTTCGACAGCTTCACCGCCCAGCAGAACATCGACTACGTCAACACCAACAGGTCTGCGGACCTAAGCGCTGTCACGAGGGCTAATGGACCTCTAATCTTTATAGGTAACTATATATATATGATGTTAATTAGACTTGATTATATATATTTTTAGAAATTTGTTGAAATCAATCGAATAAATATTAATTAATAATTAAGCGATCAACTATCAAACAAGAATGAAGAATGTGATGGTGACTGCAGGGGAGTGGGTTGCAGAGTGGCAGGTGAAGGGAGCGAGCAAGGAGGAGTACCAGAAGTTCGCGGCTGCAGAGTTGAACGTGTTTGGAGGGGCCACTTTCGGGTGGTCATACTGGACCTTGAAAAATGTCTACAATCACTGGAGTCTCAAGTGGATGATAACTAATGGCTACATCAAATTGTAGGCTTTATGGCCTTTCAATAATATATATCGCATAATTAATTATAATCATAAATTATATATGTATTGTGTTGTGCCCGTTTTGTTTCAACGTGCCTGAATTTTTCAAAGGCTAATTATATGGACACATCCAAAAGTGACAGGACTATCCCATTGTGGCAGTTCTAGGACTGTCCACTTTTCTGACAGTCCAGTCTACAGACTGGACTGCCAGAAAAGTGGACAGTCATTGTTAGATCATGGCAGTCCTTGTTACAAACTGGACAGAGAAAAATTGAAAAAATGGACTAGTCCCGATCATTTTTGGCTGTGCCCATATAATTAGCCTTTTTCAAATGCTATATGACTTTTTCCTCCAACTATGTACATGGTCAAGGTTGAAGTTTGATGCTTGTTAATTAGCCCTAGACATATAAATATGAGTAGACTTTGTGCTCAAAGTCAAATCTAACCCAAGATATTTGTTGTGCAAACATTCTAGAAATGAACTACAATGCCCATAAGGATGACAAGGAATGAACAAAGTACAAAATATCCAAACAATAGCAAAATCAAGAATGCACCATATTTATATGGTTCAATCAAGATCCACTTATGCTTTGAATCAATAAAATAAAGGAAATTTTTTATTTCCATCCCACTTGTTAATGTGAATTTGTACTTACATTCCACTTTTTAATTTTATTGGACTTACATCCCACTTTTTTTCACGAATAACATTTATTTTGTCACGAAAAATATTTGTTTTGTCACAAAATAATACTTTTAATGACCAAAAATGGAATGTAAGTCTAAAAAAAAAAATTAAAAAGGGGGATGTAAGTACAAATTCATATTAATAATAAGTGGGATAAAAGTAAAAAAAATCTCTAAAAAAAAAAATCTTACAACAAAGAGCAAAACTCATTTTAGGAGACCTCCAACAAACTATTTCTTTTTCTCTCTTGAAGATTTCTTTAATGATTTAGTAGCAAATTCTAGAAAAGTCCATTTTCTCTCAAGAACTCTTACTCTACACGAACATGCCACTTCCTAAGGGCTGATAGAAGCCCTTAAAAAGAATCCCAAATCAAAACCTAAGTCAGGAATAATTCGATCTGTCGAACCGAGCCTTTAGATCTGAAATGATCATTAAATTTAGTAGCAGGTGACCTGCCAACACACTCATGAACATCAATTTCTTAAACTGTACAATTTTTTTGCGAGATTTTGAACTAATCTGTACGATAAAAGACAGATCTAATAACTGTAATTTCGGGACCATTCTTAATAAAAAAATCTTGATCCCTTCCCTCTCTATATATGAGGGATCAAAGTTTTCTCCGAAATAGCAGCTGTTGAATTTTTTTTTTTTTTTGACAGTTCAAATTGGATCATTAAACTATCTAATTTTTTCGTGAGATGTTAATCTAATCCAAGTCGAACCTATGAGCATGAGAAAAGAAAACCATGTCCGACCCGATTAGAAGAACTAACCTACCCGGGTCATACCAAGCTCGGACTTTGGTTGATCACGGGCCGGTCCAGCCGAAATTTAACAAAACTAATCCAGGGCAATTTTTGTGTCGTAGGACCCACATTACAACTTGATAAAGTTCTCGAGTGGCTCAGCGACAAGATTGCCAAAGTCCCTCCAATTACCCAATCTTCCATATGGATCAGGACTTCTCTGCTAGTCCGTACAAAGAGCATTCACGAGAGCTAACAACCTGCAACATATTGGCCAAGTTGTACAAAACCAAAGAAATACGCATCGTGTCTGGCCCACCTGTCAATGTCCTAGGCTTGCCATCAATCCCCAGCCACATCACTCTTCTTCAAGACCGGCCAAGGAAGTTGGATTGTCCTAGCCGAAACTAATCTTGGTTATCTCTTGATCCGACCTCTTGTGAGGCTTCTTTATGTCCCGGAGATCACTTGTGATTTTAACTTCTTGCAAATCACGTTGGACCTAAAAAATTGTCCTAAAACAATTTTTTTTTATCTAAATTCGAAATCTTATCCTACTTACCTCTGAAACCGACCCTCCTCCTTCTCCTACTTTGGACACCCCAACAGGGTAGTGAATCTGGTGATTCCTTACCATATCTAGGGAGGATAGCCCTACACTTGTATAAACACTACAATAAACACCTCATTCTCAAAAAGACATCCTCTCATATTCAAGACTAGTGACAAACTTAACACGTCCTCAAGTTCATTGAACTTAACACATCCTCGAGTTCATTGTACTTGGACAGTTTCTGACTTCCCACTCCTATATTCCAAAGTCTCTTACCAATGGTGCAATTCTTGGCCGGTGGGGCCCACAAAGACGATTGAACGTAGTTCTTAGAACCTACTTTTCCCTCCTTAAACTTATCCATCATTGGTTCCTTTTATATGGTCTATTAGCACTTCAAAAATTACTTAGAACGATTTTTTTTTTTTTTCTGTTTATTAACAAGTTTGTTGCTTAATTTTTTGTTTGAAGGCAATCCATAATTTTATTTTACAACTGTCAACAAAGTTGATAGTCCTATCATAATATAGGTCTATCAGCAAAGTTGACAGTCCTATACCATAATGTGGTCTATCAACAAAGTTAAAAGTTCCGAAGAAATGATGGTTCCAGTCTCAATAGGCAGGGGTGTATGAAAAATAGAACTTTTTTTTTGGGAAGTGCATCTTTTTTACTATGAACTCTAAACACACCACCTCTTTCACAACCAAGTTCTAAACTTTTACGATCCGACCGGATCGTGTTGATCTTGAAATGACAATGACTATGTTGGATTACCTTCCAATTTGTCTACACTATTGTACTGCTTCTTGATGAGATTCAAAGCCAATATCCATCGAGAATAAATTGTCAAAACCAATGTCAATGGGAGATGATATGGCCTATAATCAATAGAAAAGAGAGGCATAATTAGGATTGTTAAATACACTGATATTCCAAGGAGTGTCAAAAAAATATAACAGTCTTATATGTAACATGTTACCTACAAGACTGTCAAAAATTTTGGCAGTCCTTCCAATAGGTTGGATTGTCAAAATTTTTGACAGTCCTATTTGTTACATATAGGACAGTCCAATATTTTAACAGTCCAACCTATTGGGAGGACTGTCAATTTTTTTGACAATCCTGTAGGTAATATTATTTTGAACACTATGTTACATACATGAATGTCAAAATTTGTGACAATCCACTTTGAATTGTGGATTGTCAAATTTTTTGGTAGTCCTGTCATGAAATTGGTCGACTAAGAGTTTACCAAAACTGCTTTGGAAGGAATGTTGTGTTATTTGGAAGGACCGAACTGATCTTTTAATAGATTTGACGATCCAAATTCTTCTGTAAGTAGGGTTTCACCCATATTTTTTTTTTACATTGTTACATATAATTCAATTATTTAGGGGAGAACCAATTAATTAGAAAACTTTATCAAAGTATGTCGAAAACATACCGAATATATCTCGAATATTCGTCGAAGATTTACGAAATGGAATTCGAGTGGAGTTGGGACGTCAACTTCAAAGAAAAAGTTATGAACTTTTTAGGATTTGGAGAAAGAGAAGTGAGGAAGGAAGAAGACAAGAGAAAAAACAAAAACAAAAGTGACTTATATATATCAACATATAGACTAGTCCTGAATAATTTTTCAAGTGACAAACTTATAAATAAATCAAATAAAATTTGGACTAGTCATGAGTAAGAAGTGAAGTGTCCTTCTAATTTGCCTTTCTAATATCCAAAGCATCAGCATTAACACTTTAAAGGACAAGTTAATGTTGGAATGTGATGCAAAAAAATTTCTTCTCGATCATAGTATGGGAGTCCCTTGTAATGACCATTGTTCGTATTACGTATTTTGGTATACGTGTACGTATTTAGACCCGTATTGTATGTCTCCTTGTTTGGTTCGGCCCAACTTGACTTGGTTCGGCTTGGTTTTGCATGGTTCGGTTTTGCTTGATTTTAATGTGAACCAAACCACTCCTACCTACCACCACCCTTTTCATTAAATATCCCACCAAACACTTCTCTCTCCTCATTAACTCTTCTTCTTCTTCCCCACCATTACTTCTCCATCAACCTGAGAGAGTGGAAGGTTTAGACAAGTGCATCTTGCTTCATGGAGGAAGTCCATTTTTATTGTTCCATAGTCTTCCTCATGTATTTCTAACCCACTTTAGTATTTAGCATTTTTTATTTCCATGGTTAAATTCTTGTAAATCTAGCTTTGTGGTATTTTCGGTTTCCAGGAGTTTTGATCTATCAAACTTGCATATTTTTGCTAGTTGATGGTCCCATGTTGCAGAGAATTTCGTTTGGTCCAAATTTGACCTACGGGATTTTGTCCTGGCCGCATGGCCATTTATTAAGTGAGCCGCATATGGCTGTTCCTAAATGAGCCGCATGGCTTTATATAGAATTGTATTATTTAATCTCCTATACATTTGCAATTGCTTGCAAATGTTAAATTGTAGCCGCATAGGAATATACTTGGCCACCTTAGCATCAATTGCATGCACGTGGGAGCAAAGCTTAGCATTAATGCTTGGCCACATTATCATGGCTTAGCATTTAATGCTTGCACCCATAGCATTGTATACATCAACATACATGGAAAAACCATTCTTGGTCGCATGTGGACCATTTTCAGCCGCATAAGAAAACATTTATGGCCGCATGCAGATGCCAATAGTCAGCCGCATGATTATTAATATTTAATGCATATTTTAAATGCATTCAGCCGCATGCATTATGCTTAGAGCCGCATGCATATTAGAGCCGCATGTATATTTTGCATTCAGCCACATGCTTAATGCTTAGTGCCGCATGCATGATGCTTAAAGCATTCAGCCACATATGCTTAATGCTAACATTTAATATTTACTGCATTATGCCTAAGGCTTAGAGCCGCATGTGCATGCCTAAGCATTAATGCTTAATGCTTATGCTAGCATTTAATATTTAATGCTTAAAGTATTATGCTTAATGCTTATGCTGGCATTTAATATTTAATGCTTAATGTATTATGCTTAAGGCTTAATGCTAATATTTAGTATTTAATGCATATTTTGCATTATGCTTAGTGCATTGTGCTTTATGCGAGTAGGCTTTAGCTAGCATGCATGCAAAATTTAGTTGGCCGCATGGCCTCTATTTAACATTCGTGGCTGCATGGCCTTAGCATAAATTGTAATCGCCTGCGCAATTAATATTTAATTACTAAATGTGTGCTTGTGCCAGAATTAATTGTTCTCTGACACGATGGTGACCCGTTGTGGTGCACTTTTGACATGACATGATAGTGGTCCGACGCGGCGCACTTCTGACAGTGAACATGACATGACAAGATTGAATGGCCTGGACACCGTGGATGATTGTGTTTGTACAATTGAACCGGTAATGTTTGCATCATGTCTAGGAAAGGGATCCCTGAGTACCACGGTCAGGGGTACCTACTGTAAATGGCTAAGGTTAATAACTAGAATAATTCAGTAGTC
Organism: Iris pallida; assembly: GCA_029216955.1. Lineage (NCBI taxonomy): Eukaryota > Viridiplantae > Streptophyta > Magnoliopsida > Asparagales > Iridaceae > Iris > Iris pallida. Next base: position 2,110,862 of record JANAVB010027799.1, read on the forward strand.
ATGAGAGATTTCCCCAGCTACAGACGATCACTACACCAAAACAGTCATTTCCTAACGACTATAAGCGTTGGGAAAATTTTTACTAACACTTTTTTACCGTTGGAACTACGGCGTGGGGAATTTTCCCAATGGTCATTGTAATGGATTTTTACCGTTAGGAAAAAAAATTCCTAACGGTAAAAAATCGTTGTGAAGTAGAATTTTCTAACAGTAAAATACCGTTAGCAAAATTAATTTTCTAATGGTAAAAAAGTGTTGGTGAATTATTTTTTTAACCGTAAAAAATATTGGTGAATTATACTTTCTAACAGTAAAAAACTGTTGGTAAATTATATTCCCAAATAGTAAAAAAAATGTTGGTAAATTAATTATTTTTCTAACAAATAGGTTGTTACCCATCTTTTCAACTGCTGAGCACAAACATTATTATATGGGATGGTTTAGGTCCATATACAAGCTCACAGCACAGGTACCCACAACATACTATAAGATGCAAACAACTTAGATAGCTTTGGTTATTCTCAGTAACTTGAAGTAATATCTTTCCAACAGTGGAAAAAAATTATTATATAAAAAGAATGAGAAAATGTATCAAGCATCAATTAATATGTTGCTAAAATCACTGTTTTCACAAGTAATAACATTTTTGAACATGTACTCCTTAGTTTCCTTTACATCTGCAGGATTGTACTTGCTTGCACTCACAACTGATGTGTTGGCCACAAAATTGCTACTTGCATTACAACATAAAGCTCAATAGAGTTATCAAAATTATGTCAAAAGTAAAAAAGCTATCAATTTCGCAAGTGATAATTTGGCCAAATCATAAAACCTCCATCAGTCTCCAGCAGCCTTGATACCTAGAGAGTAAGCTCCATGTACCGACCGAGAATGATATACACTCGTTGCTTCTCCCGCAAAGTAAAGATTGTCCGCAGGGACACGAAGCCTCTCACACAAGTAACCTGTCTTGCCAACAAAATCACAGGAGTAGGAACCAAAGGAATTCAGGTATGTATTGTTCCCCAATGCGACATCAGATGACGTATCTGTATCCAATACCATACATAAGTTACCTTATATTAGCGAAAGCAAAAAAAAACAATGATTTTTTCTATAAAATAATTACAGGTTGACACTAAACCTTCAATCAATTGATAAAAAGATCCAATAAAGGACAATTTCATGCTTGACACAGATGTATGTATGAGGCTAAGTGGTTATCTTGGTAGACCATTCACATTTATGCAGTAAGAGTACACACCTTCTTCTATCTTGGAAATATTTGAAATCTATGTTGCACAAACACGAATAGGGGGAAATCACAATGCAATAGGATGCATCGTACCTGAAAAATCTATAGATATCAAATGTAACCAGCTACAAATTACAGAATTATAGCGAGAATGATCTTTCCAATCTTAAAATCTGTAGATATCAAATGTTTGAAAACAACAAACTCACATGCAAAAGATGATGGGACATTCATACCTGGACTCTTAATTTTTTGCTCTTTATGGGAGATGACATCTCCCAGATGACACTTATCGAGTGCCTGAGGAAAATACAACCTAGAGTTTCAACAGTTCGTGCAAATGATGAAGAGGTCTGTGAGCTCGAACTGGGAGAGGGCAGTTCACCTTCCAGTTCGAACAAAAGTTGAAGTACTAACACGTCTACAATTTGGGAGTGAAAGGTAAACATATCCCTTATAAGGGAATGACCAAAGAAACTGAGTGATGGTGATCAGTGTAAACATATCCCCATATAGTGTAAACATATCCCTATATATGGGACTGAGGTTCAGACCAAAGAAACTGAGTGATGGTGATCAGTGCAAAGACTGATTTGATATATCAGTTATTCAACTGATATAGAGTATGAGTCCAAAGGGACTGACTTGGTTCAGATTTCGACGGAATGGATTGCAGTCACAAGTTAGGAGAGTAAGGGTTGGCTTTAGGAACTGGAATAGGTTCAGTCCATTTAGACTGAACAGAGCTATATCAGTCCCATATGATGACTGCTCTCTGTTACAATTTGGTGAACCCCCTTATATATATGTCACTGCTATTGGGTCTTATCTGGAACTGATTTGTGGATAATGGGAAATTAGTGAGGAGAGGGAGAATATCCCAGTCAAGTGTGAGGGTGCCTTTGGTGAACACTCATGTTAGGTGTCTTGGGATAGTGTGAGCTAATGTGATGTCTATATGCATAGGTAGGAGGATAGCTTAATGGTTCAGACCATGGAATAAATTGATATAGGGATGGATAGGTCATAGATAGATAGGAAAATAGGCACGGGTTAGGATAGGCCATAACAGTAGCTGCAGCTACTAGGAAGGGAAAGAAGGGCTCGGGTAATGAAGGGGGATACATATCAGTTTAGAGAACTGTATGTGTGTGTGTCTATGTATATGTAGTATGGTATCAGTCCTATGTATGATACTTTGTATCAGATGTAGCAGTCCTTAGAAGAGGGGGGTAACAGGTATAGCTTAGCAGCTATATGCTAAGGAGCACTTATATTGTATCAGTCATATATATAGTTAAATGTATCTATCCACCGTTTGTGAACATTAGAGAGGACATCAATGAAGTGCAGGTAAGTAGGAAGGGTTGAGCACCCTAGATGCATGATTGGGAGTGTTATATATGTATATCTCTTTACTACCATATATATTCATATCTATATATGAGTGTGTGTTAGGATTTTAGCTGATACACATGGGTGTGAGTGAAATAGGCAAGAGAAAAGGGGTAAAATAAGATATATTATATATACCTGTGTTGTGCATAATGTATTAAGAGTATACGTTAGAGGCCAACTAGTGCAGGTTTGTATGCTTTACCTGTGTACTGTGTGTGTTCCAGTCGAGTGTTCAGTGGTTTAGGAAGGAGCTTTTGAACGACTGATAAGGGTCGGGTATGTGAAGCAGGGAGAGCAGCCGAGGAAATGGCCTTAAGCCAGGTTGGCCAGTGCTACCTGGTTCATCCAGGTCAGCAGGCAATTAGGGGGAGGTCCTGTTTGGACCTGTAATTTTGAAACAGGCAGTCAAACCAGGAACTTGGCCTTAGGCAGGGGTGTGGGCTTGACCACTGCCTTGTAGGACAGGGTAAGATGGGGGTTTTGTGTAGTGTGTGAGTTTAACTAATATATATATATATATATATATATATATATATATATATATATATATATATATATATATATATATATATATATATATATGTGTGTGTGTGTGTGTGTGTGTGTGTAGAGGTCAATTAGATGTTTAGATAGTCATGTAGGTGGATGATGATGGACTAAATTCATGGACTGCGTTAGAGGGGACTTCACAGTAAAGGGTTTGAGTGTGGGAAGCAAGCCATTGCAGGTAATGTTAGAAGGGAATGACCAATACTGATACAGGTAATGAGAGCTCCCAGGTTGAGAGCAAGACAGTGCAGTTGCACTGACCCAGTGCACCAAGTGCACTGGTTCAGGCAGTGAAGAGAACGGGATGTATCAGTGAACTGAGATTTAGATGGGAGAAATGTTTGGAGTGGTTCAGTCCATGACTGAATGGACTTCAGTCCATGACTGAAATGGGGGCACTGTCCAGAACAGTGTGTGGAGCAGGGGTATAACTATTAAGTGTACTATTAAGTGTCTTTGTTGTGCCCAATATGTGCCTAACATGAACACAACACGGACACAACATCCTTTTTGGATGTACGTGCTTCCTAGATCCTAATATATAACCTGAAGGGAATTTGACAGAACATATTGCAATCTATCTGACACAATATAGCCCACATATAGCTTGATTAACAAACTACAAGGACGATAATAGTTATGAGACCATATAAAACATAAGCACAAGAACTGACCAGATCATATGGAGAGTACAATACCTGCTGTTGGGCTATCTTTGATTAACAAACTAAATATTTCTGTGTCAGAACCACCACTTTCCTGATTAAGCAGTAAAGACCCTGTTTGAGATAAAAGGGCTAATGATAAAACATCAGTTGAGCTAGAACACAACATTTCTTCAAAATATAGAAACAAATGCAACTAGAAAAAAATCAGCATCTTACATCATTTTCTGCAGAATAGATTCCACCCATTCTTGGAGATGAAGATAAATCTGATGTACGAAAGGAAGGTACAGATTCTACCATTTTACTGTTGATGTCTTCAGTATGAGTTTGTTCCACAGTTTCAGGGTGTACAACAAGTTCTATGGTACAATATGGAATATACCCATCTTCTTCGGAATAAAATTTTGGCCAAAAGTCCTCTTCTTGTAATCGCATCTTAGCCACTTCTAATATCCCATCTTCCTGCTCAAATTTGCATGACAGTATCCAGTTCTGAAATGTCCTCCCTCATAAAGATAACGTGATTAGAACCATAATTGCAGCCTTCTATCTCATTCTCTGAAATTAGACAATGGATCATAAAATGGTCACCAATAAAATCTAGACATAAGAGCAAACAGAATATATAAGACTATTATAGCCTCCCATACCATGACGAAGGCATATGGGTTTCAGATTACAGTTGCACTTAACATGAGATACATAGCAGTCACGTTGGCAGAGGCTACAGAGCACCATCCCAGAAAGGCCCAAAATGCACACGAAGGCATATGGGTTTCAGATTTACCAACTTATTTGAACAAACAGGATCTTGGTTTGCTAGGAAAATCATGAAATGAGTTTTGCCAACTTATTATGACCATTAGATATGTAGAACTGGAGATCCTACAGATTGCCAACTTATTTGAACAAACAGAGGATCTTGGTTTGCTAAGAAAATCATTAAATGAGTTTTACAACTTATTATAACCATTAGATATGTAGAACTGGAGATCCTACAGACTGCTAAGGAAATCATTAAATAAGATTTTGCCAACTTATTTGAACAAACAGGATCTACAGAGATATGTAGATCCTAGAGATTGCCCATGAGTCCTGTTCATGACACAAAGAATGAATTACCATCTAGATGAAAAGGAGTGTCCAGGCAAGTCATTTATCTTTGAAATTAATCATTAGTATAAGATCTGTCTATAATAGTTTGTTGGTTGCTCTTGAATATATGTTTTCACTAATTGAAGCACTTCCACCATCACGAAAATGGGATGGGTATATCATTGGTCAAGAGAAAAAGGGAAAATTATTAGGCCAATTAACCTTTTTAATGATCTATTGGCACACCTTTACTGCTATTTACAGAAGTATGAACTTCCCACTTAGCTGATCCTTCCAACTTGGGAGCCGGTAAAGACTCTCAAGCACTTTGCCTACGCTAAGCTCCATTTGCCTATTTTATTCTTACTCCAGACTTTTACTCTTTTCTCTGCACTTTCTGGTTTGACATTGTGCTTAAATGTTTTCCTTTTGCTGCAGAAACCTAACGTTCATGATCTTAATTTCATAGCCACTAGGCTACCTCACCTTAGCTATGTCTAACTTTATCATTGAATCACTGAGCATGTGGAGCTCATGAGCAGCAACTTTCCACCAACCATTAGTGAATTTATCTTAATACGTTGGATGATAAACATGTTTTAATTCTTGTGATAGTATTTAAATTTCAGTGTCAATCCCTCACCTAATTCAAACTATACTATCATTTTTGTAAGAGGCCAGATAATTATTCCAATTCTCTAGTTTAACAGGGCTATTTGCCCACCATTACGTCCTTTACAGCTTTCTATATTTTCCATTGTATTTTTCATCACCTAATAGAACTTGACACTATACATAATCTGAAGAAATAAAGAAAATGATTGCAGGAAATAATAAAAAATGCAAAATTACCAGCTCTGTATTGGTGTTGGGCTATGATCTGAAGGATTAAAGAGCATGTTTGATATTATATGAATATATTAAAAGCATACCAGAGGCGATTTATATCTGTAATACTATAACTTTGAACTGAATGTCTAACTTTATCATTGACAGGATGAGTTCAAAAAAGAAGAGAACAAATTAATCTAGCACATAACTAAGTTTTACTTCAAACCTAAAATCTACAAAGAGCCAACTAATGATAATCTCTACTGCCACAATAAAATAGTTTCACAGAGGAAACCTACCTCATGAAAAAACTCTGTAATAAACAAGAAACCTAACTCCCACAAGACCACAACAGCTTATTCAGTTGAAAGCCTCATGTGCTTCCTAATGGTCCGGCTTATCTTTCGGGACTCCTCAGACCGATGTCGAGGAAAGAGGCTGAAGGAATGGGCTCTTATAAATAAGCAATCTAGCTGCTTAAAAGGATTGTTAAGGAAGCCAGGTCAGCACATTTTTTTCCCAAATAAAACACTTTTTTCAATCATATAAAAATTATATGAATGTACCAAGAATTAATTATTTAAAAAAAGCTACAACTTTAGCAGTATATGGGAATTTTAACTAATAAAATCTTCAAACTTTAATATTCCTTCTTATGGAGTTAAACAATTTTTAATGCATACCAAGGCAAACTAGCCCTCAGCCACACCCAACCTATAGTCTCTTTGTCTCTTAAATTTTTTTTATGCATGGGAACTGAACTGTTATGCACGACTCTAAAGTGAACATGAAACAATAACTTATAACTTTAACATGATGATGACAGAAAAATTAGCAAGACATAAATACCAAACTAATAGGTTAAGAACACAAATATACGTGCAATTCAAGTTAGGGTGAGCTGAAGTAGGCTAGGGTAGGCTAAAAAAACATAAGCAATAATTTTTTTGGGTGGATTGGAGCCCACCCCAATCTCCTGTATGGTTTCGCCCTTGTATACGTGGTTCGATTAAACTCGACATACTCCACGGAAGAAAGGAAATAAATACTTTATTGAATTTATAAGAAAACCTCACGGAGAGTTATAAACACATAGAATACAATCAACTACCCCTCTCCATATGAGATCTCTCATTTTCTCACTTGAAAACTCATTTAATGATTTTCTTAGCCAACCAAGATCCTGGCTACATATCCTCTGTATACAATCAACTTATTATAACCAAGATTTGCCAACTTATTTGAACAAACAGGTTCTGAATGCTCAGACAACATATGAAGCTGAATTTATCGACATAATATAGTTTGTGAGGCCAGTATCAATAGAAAAAATAACCTACAGAGGATATGTTGTGGGTCAGCGATTACCAGCCTTATGTGAATCCCGATGTCGGCTGAGGAATCCAGATCTAAAAGCCGTAATATGACTAAAGAATTTACTCTTCAAACAAGAAATCAACATAAACAAAAATCTCACCGATGTCGGCTGAGGAATCCCAATGTCGGCTGCGAGATTGATGATGCTTGTCCACAAGTCAATGACGAAATCTCACTGGTCGATGACGAATCTCTTCTAGGCATCTAAAGCAGGAAAAAAACTTATTACCTAAAATTAGTAGTACAAATACTAAAAATATACTAGTGCGCCAAATAGGTGTCAGTGTCCGTGTCTGTGTCCCCTAGTCCTTACCGTGTTTGACATATATTTTCCCTGCAAATAGGCCTGTAAGTAAATTTGGTACTAGTAATGTCCGACCCGCACCCTGATTAGGGGCACGAGAACGTGGGTACGTCCAGCCTACGCCGCAGGTCG
>JANAVB010027799.1:2120748-2227662 GCA_029216955.1 Iris pallida
GGACACGCGTGGACACAGAACGAACTCCGTATCAGTCGTGAAAACACGACTGATACACGCGAGTTCAGGCCGCATCGTGCACGCGGTTACACGTATCGTACACGCGACACATGACACGAAGCACCACGTGCTCGTGTCCACGTATACGCCATGTATAGGGCTTCATGCCCGTGTCACTACGAGATGCTCTAGTGTCGTATCCATGCGACATGACACACTCAAAGCTGTGCGCGCGCGCGTGTGCGCTGACAGCGCGTGTCCAGTACGAGTGAGTTTTCTCACTCGACACGACACGACGCGACACGAGACTTTGGGGGCATGCTCGCAGACATTGCCCCCTTGTCTGTGTCAAACATTTCGTGTCCTAGTGGCCTGTGTAGTGCACACGAGGTGTCGGGTAGCAGGGCATGCACGATGGGCTCGTGCGGTCGATTCGTGTCCAATTTGGACACGGACACAGCACTAAAATGTGCTCAGTCCACATGTTTAGTGATCAGCATGTATAGGGCTACAAATTCGTGTAATTTGTTTCACAGTTTGATAAAATCGAATCCATTGTGGCATTTCACCAAACAAGGATTTAGCCCTACAATACGTGTCCGATACGGACACCAAAACACATCTAATTCCCACCAAACTTTACCCACAGTATTGTTATTCCTATATGAATGCATTTGTGAAAGAAAAACAGGAATTTGACTAAGTTTGTGAGAAAATACCTATTGTGCAAAACCAAGGAAAAACAAGGAAAATGGGGGTTGTGCTTCCTTCAATTTGATGATGTCCAATGCCTCCAAATCCTTGATTGCTAGTTCCCCTTAGTACCCTAGATGTTGTAGGGTCCCAATGCAAGAGACTAGAGTGAATTTGGATCAAGAATGATCAAGTTGTGAAGGTTTGAAGAAAAATAGATTTTCTAGGAATTAATTTCATGTAAATTATTCATGAATTAATTCAATGGGGTTTTATAGAATTATGGGCTGCCAAGGGGGGGTCCTTGGCTGCCATGGGGGTAGGGGAGGTGTCCTTGGCTTTCTTCTAGGCTAAGGCTTGGACTTGTGTAAAGGGGTTCGATATTTGGAGTGATTTAAGCAAAATATCAAGAATAGTAATATCTAGATATTTAACTTACTTTACCCCATGACCAAAACTTCATCCTAATGCTTCTAGATTAGTGGCTAATCTCTAGTTTAGGGTAGGATAGGTTAGGGACTAATCATGGGACTTTAACCATGATTAAATAATAATAAAATCACATAATCTCAAATAAAGTCTAGTAAATTACCAAAATACCCTTTAGGCTAAAAATCACTAATTTGGTGTTCTAAGCCTATGGCTAAGCTCTCATGGTCATGGCAACTTCTAGGTTAGAGAAAACTAGGATTTATACTAAGTTATACTAACCAAAATCACAAAGTCGTAAGTCATGACTTAGCATGACTTAGAAAATGGTTTAATCACACTAATAATCACCAAAAATCATATCATGACTAAAATACTATTAATTAATAATAAAAATAATAAATTTTCAAAAATATCCCAATTTCAGAAAACTGGGTGCTACAAGTAAGTAAATTTATTTTTCCCATCGGAAAAGTTTGGTAGCTTTGTCATTAATTTGCCCTAAATAAAATCAAATGTTATGCCCTAAAGTAAAATCAAATGGTAAGTAAATTTGGTACTAGTAAGTAAATTGTTTTTCCCATGGGAAAAGCTTGGTAGCATGGTATCCTTTCTCCGATGACTGTAGTCCCCACCGACATGCCCTAAAATTGTTTCCATGTGTGAGTTGTATTTCTTCCCTAATCTTATTTCTTAAAATTTGCCTTCACCGAAGGAGGAGGAGGAGAAAGAGATGGAGGAGGAGGAGGAGGAGAAAAGAGAGATTTACCTTCACCGGAGGAGAAAGATAGAGAGAGAGAGAGAGAGAGAGAGAGAGAGAGAGAGAGGCACTGAGAGTTGCGGCTTCACGTTCAGAGGAGAGAGACGGGTGCTTTGCGCTACAGCTGCGGGTTTTTCATCGGGGCAAAAGAGGAGGGAAATGAAAATTTTGTTCCCCCCAAACCTATTGCTAACACTTTCCTGTCACGTGAAAGGCACAGGTTATAGGATTTTTTTTCTATTAAAATTTTATCAAATTTGCAACGGTTTTAAGGTGTTACAAAATAAAAAAAAGTGTTATTTATATTAAATTTTAATTTTTTTATTTATTCTAACGGTTTGTTGTGTTGCTAACGGTTTTTTACTGTTGGTGTTTAGTAATATTAAAAAACCGTTAGCAAGTAAAAAATTTTGGTGTTAGAAAATCCCCCTTTTGGTGTAGTGGATCCCGTTATCCCGGCCACCATTGTTGGACTTGCAGCCTGCCGACGAGTAGGGCACAAGTCTAAATTCACTGATATATGGAAAAGAACAATGTACTGCTTAATGAACCCAAGTCGCCGGGATAACCTGGATTAGCTGCAGGGCTTGTGGCTGGAGGAACATCTCACTGCATGTTGTGATAACCCTAGTTAGCTAATGTAGAAAGTCGTAGTCACTGATTGGCCGGGAACGATTGTATGGTATAGTTTCAGTGCTCGATTATTGTAGGCTTGATCGCATGATTGTCACTTTTAACAATAAAAATTAGGGGCTAAGTTCTGTTCAGGCGAAGGATTACAATTCCGGTCATTGTTTGGTTTAAGGGTTGTAACCTGGCTCCCGGTGCAGTTCTGAGTCCCCTCTTCGTTTATTGTCTTATTGCACCCCATGTCATGCTTGTAATGTTTTTGTAAAACTCCTAAATTTCTACTATATATTTTTTACTAAATTTGGTACTGATTTAAAATTTCGTATTGTACGTCGCGTAGTCGTATTGTACGTCGTGCGCGAAATTTCATTTTTCGAATTTGCTCGACGAGTGCGAATATGTGCGAGCGTACATATTTTAGAAAAAAAAATATTTTTTCTAATTTTATAGTTTCAAAATAATTTATATAATAATTATTTTAGCTATCGTACCAAACTTTCAAGCTCATTATTTTATTTATTTTAATGGTACAAAGCCTTTCGTTTATAACAATTATTGATAATATTCTTGTGCATACGTATATATTTTCTAAATATTTTACTAGTCTATTTTAAATAAAAATATAATTTTCGAGATTTATTAATATTAATATTTTATTATTCAAAAAGATATTTAAAAATATTTATTATTTTCAAAATTATTATTATTGGTATTTTGAAAAATATATTTGGAAGTTATTGTGGCCATTTGAATCTTGATTTGATTTTTGGATTTATTTAAATAGATTAAATTAATATCTATAATTGAAATTTGATTTATTTGATTTGATTTTAAACTAAAGGGATATAATTTAAATAGGATTTGTATTTGGATTTGGATTTGAATTAAATAGATTGAATTATCTAATTTGGGTTTTAAATCTTTTCCTAATCCTATCCAATTGAGAATTCCCACATCCTATAAATAGGCAGGTACTCCTCCAATATTTTCTCCACAATATTCCTCCACAAATTCTACCACAAACGTGTGTGCACCGTGTCCGTGTTCCTCGTCCAATTCTTATTCCACCCTTTACAAGTACATTCATTTCCCCGTGTCGACAACTCCGACACGATAAATCAAATCCTAAACCTAACTCCGGTGAGCCACTGTCGCTTCACGTCTTCCCTACACCATTGCGACCCTCGTCATCAACCCCAACTCCCGACCAAAACAAACACCACCCGTGTCGCCTCCTAACTGCCAGCAATACCACCCCGACAAATCGGCAATCGCCATGGCCAACCCCGGCAACCTGCCGCCACCTCCCTGGCCATTGCCGCACATCGAGTACCTGACCCGATCCTAGCACCCTCTCTGGCAACCAAACCCTGCCACCCTCACCATACCAGCGTCCCCGCCGCCGCAGCACCCGTTGCCCCGTCGACCTGCCACCACCAGCGCCAAATCCGTCGCCATCACCCACACCACCAGCCCGACCCCCAAACTTTGGCAAACGTCGCCGTGACCACAGCCCCCCAACATCCCCAAATAAATAAAATAAAATAAACTGAGGGACCACCACATACCTAACTCCGCTGGCCGGAGCAGCCGTCCGCTCCGCCGGTAAGGTCTGCCTCCTCCGCCGGGACACACGGCCACCACCGCTGTGTTATGAAACCATTATGCTTGGGCGCTTGAGCGCGCACCGCCACTCCCAAACCCTTCCGTCCGCCGGCGCCGTCCGACCACCGCCTGAGCTCGCCCCCGAGACCGACCACCCGCTCCCTTGGCCGTCCGAAAACCCCACCGCCGGCGACCCATTTTCGCCACCCTACTCCGGATCCGGCCACCTCCGCGCAACTGCGTGAGCCCGACCGCTCTTCCCTCTCTTCCTCCCTGTGCTTCCCCCTCCGGCGTGCTCCTTCCGCCGCACAGCGCCCTTCCCGACCATCTCTTCCCCCAAACTTCCTTTCCTTCCCCCGCTCTCCGCTCTCCGCTTCCTCCGCCGCCATCGCGCCGACCGCCGTGCCGCGCGCAGCCCGGCCAAACCCCCGCCGCCTTTCTCGCTCCCCTTTTTCTGTCATATTTTCTCCTTTCCCCTTCTCACTTTTTCTTCTTATTAGCTCTTAGCTCGGGAACAGCTAAGTTTTAGTCATATGAGTATTTAATTTTTTTTGTTGTTGTTTTTTTTTGTTTTTTTGTTTTGTTTATTATTATTATTAAACATTATTACTATACAGATATATGTTCTGATTAATAATGTTATTTAGTATTGGTAAAGTAAAATATTTATATTTTTATTATTATTATGATCACTGAATATTTCTAAGGATTCAATGTAACAAATAGTGGCCCTATATATATAGTCCAAATTTTTGGTCAAAAACCCTAAGATTACTACTATATTATTTTAACCTAAAATTATTTTGACAATTTAGTTTCGACAATAAGAAGTTTTCCTATTATATATAATTGGCCAAAATTTATAAATTTGTCGTAAAATGATTTTCCTAGATTCCAATATATTTTTACTAACAAAAACATAGCTTCTATCTAAATATCCTATTTTATAAATCTAGAGTTTTTGCCTAAAACTATTTATATATCTTCAGTAATTGTCTAAAATTTTTATTCTACTAGTAATTATATTTCAAGTATTATAAATATTTTCTAAAATTATATATATCTATATATTATCTATCATATTTCCTTGGATTACCATCCTGCCTGTGACCCATTCCAGTATTCATGTTCCCTCGCCAATTTCGTACATCCTATCAAACCAAACTAATTTGACCGTTATGGACCCAATGGAATTGTCCGTGCCACCATCAGAGGTCCCCTTGTGTAGTTGTTACACCAAAGTCGCAGTTCATGCCACCAAGATTATCGCAGCACACCAGATGCTCTACCAGGCAAGACACCTTGCCATTTGCTGTTTATTAATTTTAGCTCATATTTCATGCATTATTTATTTTTTTTATGCAAAATAAACTGTGATACATGGCATAACCTGTTAGAACTTACTGTTCATTTATATTTCCTGCTATATATTATTTTTCTTATACATCAAACCTAGATTTAAGGGACCACCTTTGTGTGTTGCATTCATGGCCTTGACACGTTATACCACGAAGTTGTGTGTCGCATGTAGAACACGAAAGTGCGTGATTGGCTGGCCACCAGTACGTTCAAGTCGTGCGATAGGAATAACCGCTAATAGAGGTTGCATGCTTAGTTTGACTTAGCGGTTATAGAGGTTTACTGTTGTGGATACAACAGAGTAGGCATTGGGCGGGGAGGACAATTCCTTAGCGTATGGGCTTCGATGCACTTTCCCTTTTGTAACCCGTGAGCTCCGCCGGAGACGCGGGTCAGCTTACCCATGATTACTGACGGCCACTGACGTTCTGCGGAACGTCATGCTCTTACTGATGGGGCCTCTGGTGCCCAAGGAGGGACCATGCCGATCCTATTTAGCCAGGGCCCATGCGTAGGAAGGATTGTTCTTAACTACATTTCACTTAGAACGGTTAGGCTACCTTATCCGTTAGGTACGAGTACTTTTGGTTTGGGTACTTGTCTCTGACCGTGGCTTGGAACAATAACTTGTCGCGGATTAGTTCATCACATCTTGTCCTTGTTTGGTTGTAGGTGTGACTTACTACTCCGATGAGAAGGTATTGAACCTTGTTGGGGTCCGGATACCATATTAGATTTTTAGCATGGAAAGATACGTCACCGTAATTTACCATCTCCTGTCCTTGTTTGGTTGGGGGTGATGGTACGCTCGTTCAATATGTGTGTATTGGACCATGTTATAAATTCAATTGACTTATTTATTTGAACAATATTTATTCAGTTTATATGGCATGATATTATGTGTCTTGTTACGTCCTTCTGAGGACCTGGTTATCTCTCCAGGTGTGTGCTCTTGTCTTTTGCAGGTTCTCTAGCTTTAGCCGTGGCCATCTCCATTTCTTCGAGGATGATTGCACTTGGATCGTCTTCGCTTCGCTCGCCAAAATCTTTATTTTGTTATGTATTTCTTTTTATAGTTGGTAGTGGATTTATCTCCGCCCAACTACATGTACCAAATGACAATTTTATAGTTAATTATATGATATCTTCTATTCTTTTATTTGTGTGGATGAGATTAGTTATGGTTCTACTGCATTTTACAGCTTATGTATTCATATGAGGTTTCCATATATTGGAGTGTACTTCGTATGAATACAGCTGGCATGTCTACGTTCCTAGTCCTATATATTTTGGGACTGGACGTTACATGTTTTACCTTTCCAACAGAAATTGGAGACGGAGTTCTATTCAGGTGAAGGATTACAACCCCGGTCCTTGTTTGGTTTAAGGGTTGTGACCCGGCTACTTGAATAGTTTTCTCGTACTCCACTATGACTGTTGTTATTCCTTATTACCAAGCTTTTTTGTAACTGCTTTTAATTTTATTTCTGATGTGCTGGTTTTAGTTCTTAAGTGAAGCCTCCTTTGTGGCACTTGCTCTTTCTGGGATCTGACCCAGCTGGTTTTGTGTGGCCAGATTTCGAAGCAGCTTCAGAGGATCTACCGACCTTCCAGCCCGATGGTGACCACCAGGCGTAACCAGGGCAACGAGTGGGTTTATTTTTGGCTCTCCCACTCTATTGTAAAAAAATTTATTTTGAGGCGTTTAGCCGACGAACACCTGTTAGCTCGTATCGCATACCTTATTATTGTCTGCCTACGAGCTGTAACATGATTGACAGATCCTAGGATTGATCATGTTTGACTAAACTCTTGCTAGTCCTCACATTTTGTAACGACTAGCTTCATGATCAGCTGAATATGTAATGTTTGGGACACCTTACTATTATATATTTGGTAATCTTACATCTTGTAACTTTACTTGCTTGCTTGAGATTGAGACATTTAGGCTTGTTATTGACCATAGAAGACTGATGGATTGTAGTTAAACCCTCATATATCTAGACAGCCGTGACCGTATAGTGGGGTGGATCCCATTTCATTATACGTAGCTGGCTATGTATGCCTCCGCTCTCCAGTATTCTGGTTCTGGGGCATTACATATTTTAAGTGGCAGCCCATGCAGGTCTTGTAAATCAAGATATGTGAGGGTTTACCGAATAGATGTCTCAATCAACACTCGTCCTTGATCTCTGCCCGAATCTTCTAATCCCTGAGATTCTCGACCTGATCATATGCTTGTATCGTTGATCTGTCTTGGTCCTTCCTTATTGTTCCCTATGTCGTCTTCTTCAGCGGCATTGTTCCTGGACCTGCCGATCAGCAAGGCGACGCACCTCCCGTGGACCAGCAGCAACCAGAAGATCAGGCCCAGCACTCAGGAGTAGCCTCCCTAGTCATGCCTCCCGGAGATCCAGAACCCCCGGTGCAACCAGCCCAGCCCGCAGGACAGGATGATGGAGCCTTGGTGGGACTTATCAGGGAGTTGCTTGCATCGCAGGATCGTCGAGGAGATGCCTTGCATCAGGCGGTGGCAGATGCTCTGGACAGAGGTGGACATCATGGGAACAGTGCAACGAACAGTTTCAAGCGCCTGAACCCTCCATTCTTCGATGGCAGCGAAGATGCTATCACTGCTGATGCGTGGCTTCCGGACATAGAGGTGATATTGGAGGCAGCGAAGACCCCAGAAGACGAGAAGGTGGCCGTGGTGCGCCTGCAGTTATTGGATCTAGCCCGCAGCTGGTGGGCGGCATAGGCCGTTGGAATAGTGGCGCCTATTGCCAGGACAGTATTCCGTGAGAGGTTCCGGATCAAGTACTTTGATGCGGTGGCTCGGTACGATCTTCAGACCAAGTTTACCAATTTGAAGCAGATGGACAGGATGGTCGAAGGGTATACGGCCGAGTTTTTCAGGCTTAGTCGGTTTGCTCCCACCTTGGTGGCGGCCGAGTTCGATAGAGCCCAGCGATTTCAACAGGGACTTCACCTGGAGATTTTGTTGGCAGTTGAGCAGTTTGAGCATCAGACTTTTGATGTAGTATTGAGAGCAGCTCGGAGGCACGAGTATACCTCCCAGAGGATCGTGGATAGGACCGGGGGTCGGAAGCGATCCCACAGCCAGATGAATCAGTCGTCGGCCCCAGCCCCGGCAGCTAGGGCTTTGACTATTGGAGCTCCGAGAAGGACAGCTTCTGTTACGTCGGTTCAACATTCAACCCCGACGTATCCTCAACAGTAGAAGCAGAAGCAGTCTTCCCCCATAGGATGCTTTTATTGTGGGAAGCCTGGACATGTTGTTTCAGAGTGTCGCAAGGCTCGAGGATTGTGTTTGCTTTGTGGAGCGCCAGACCACAAGGTAGGGTCCTGCCCGTTCAGGACTGACTCATCACCAGCCAGGACCAGTTCATCAGTTAGGAGACCAGCCCCAGTACCAGTCCAACAACAGTTTCTATTTCCGAGGCCGTTGCCGACGCAGACCCAGGCTTTTTAGCAGCAAAGGCCTCAGCAGTTTGCCCAGGCGCAAGTCCAAAATAGGCAGAGAGGATTCCAGCAGAGAGGGCCGGCACCCAGAGGACATGGTCAAGTGTTGGCTTTGACCATGGAAGAAGAAGGAGTGGCACCAGGTGAGGTAGTGGCAGGTACTATTCTCGTTAACACTTTTTCGGCTTCAGTGTTATTTGATTCTGGTGCATAGTATTCATTTATGTCTGCACGATTCGCGACACAGATAGGACTGGAGCCTGAGTCATTATTAGTAAGGCTCAATATACTTACTGGTAACGATCTTGTGGGAGTAGATAGAGTGTTTTCCTCGTGTCGGATCGTAGTTAGCGGTAGAGAATTTCCCGCTAGGCTGATAGAATCCCCGATGGCCGATTATGATGTGGTCTTAGGAATGGATTGGTTGAGAGACCAGTATGCTAGGATAGACTGCCATATTGGCAGAGTTGTTTTTAGCATTCCAGGCGAGCCGGAGTTTTTCTTCTCTCGAGGCGAAGTAGATCCTTCTCCTCCAGTATTGCGGATGGCCGTAGCAGCAGTACAGTTACCTCGGATAGTCGAAGAGTTTCCAGATGTTTTCCCAGAAGAGCTTCCAGGGATGCCGCCAGAACGAGAGATCTAGTTTACTATCGACTTGATTCCCGGGACAGCCCCAGTGTCAGAGAGAATCTACAGGATGGCGCCGTCAGAGCTAGAGATATTGTACAAGATGATTGAAGAACTCAGAACCAAGGGATTCATTCGTGCTAGTGGATCGCCTTGGGGAGCCCCGATGCTTCTTGTGAAAAAGAAAGATGGTATGTCCAGATTATGTGTAGATTATCGTACCTTGAACTCAGTGACAATCAAGAACAGATACCCTCTCCCGAGGATAGATGACTTGTTTAATCAACTCAAGGGGACAGCAGTATTCTCGAAGATTGATTTGCGGTCAGGATACCACCAGATCAGAGTCAGAGAGCAGGACATCCCGAAGACAGCTTTCAGATCCAGATATTGGCATTGGAAGTTCCTTGTTATGCCCTTTGGAGCAACCAATGTGCCGGCGGTATTCATGGACCTCATGAATCGTATCTTCATGCCTTATTTGGATCAGTTCGTGATCGTGTTCATAGACAATATCCTGGTCTACAACAAGAGTGAAGCGGAGCATGAGCAGCATCTCAGAGTTGTCCTCCATATTCTCTGAGAGTACCAGTTGTATGCCAAGTTCAGTAAATGCCACTACACCAAAATGACAAATTAGGAACACTATGCATTTTCCAATCTGGAACACTTAATTTTCGTACCTAGGTTCTGGAACAGAACAAAAGTGTTCCGGATTAGAAAAGCGTTCCAAATATATTTTATTTTACTTTCCAGAAAAATTGTTTATGTAAGTATGCTTTAATACCGTTCCAGTTGACAATGGAAAAATAATATTATTTACCAAAATTTCACTTTCCCCCTTTAGTTTCACTTTCCCTCCTTTAGTTTCCCCCTCTTATAATAAATTTTTTTAACAAAGCAGAAGCTATCCTTTGCCATGTCTCTCAACCATCCCGAGCTAGGGTTACTCTCTCTGCTTCCACTATCATCATCACCTTGCAGCCATCCCGATCCGGGCCTCTGCCGCCACCACCCTCATCGGTGCCATTACCATGGTCGCTCGCTACTCCCCGATTCGGAGCGCTGAGCCCTGGAGTCGGAAGAGGAATGGCACGAGTGCGTCGAAGAAGATCCAACCTGGAGGTCTTCCGTCTCCAGGGGTCTGACAGGTCCAGCAGCCGCATCCTTCGCATCAGGGGGAAGTTCTTCTTAGGTCCCCAAATCGATCTTTCTTTCTTGATTATTTTTATAATTATCGGGTTCTTTTGGTTGCTGGTTTTCTTACCATGTACTTAATCTACACTACTTGGTGGAATAATTTAGTGCTAAAATTTGTATATTTGATATATAATTTGCTTTTATTAAATATATGTGGAGGAATCTGTATGGCAAAGGGATATAAAACCACTTCTAGAGGAGGCTATGCTACATGTATCAAATTAGGGTTTCAATATGGATGACCTTCAGGTGCAGAAGAATAACAATAGAGGAGGGGTTTTTTCCCTCTGGCTCAAATCCATGTTTAGTCCAGTTGAAGAGAGTATACATGATTTGTTGACTACGCCTTATTTTGATTCTGCATAATTACATCTTATTTCCTCTGGCTCAAATCAATTCAGTATCTGCATAATTACGTCTTATTTTGATTCTCGTCTCCTAATTTTTCTTTGGTGTGACATTCTCTTATGTTGTATTATTATATTTGTAGGTCTCACGATAGCTGAATACTTCCGACTGTAGGATACAATGTAAACATGATGGATGACTCTACCTCCCGCTAGGTTGAAGCCTTTTGTGAAATATCTGGTAGATTGGTACTTTATTCGATACCATCTTTATATATTCATATTCTTATACCATACATTATATGCAAATGATTTATTTAGTTTGAAATGAGATATTATTCAGCATTGTTTAATATTGTATGATGGAAAACCAGTAAAGATCAATCTTTGAATTGATTGCCTCACACCAAAGAAAGCTTCTCATATTCTTGATTGTATTCATTTGATTGATACTAATGTGGTGATGCATTTAACAGCCAGCACTGCTCAAGGAATAATGTTTTCAACTTTCAAGTTTTACCTGTAATGAGTCAAACATGACAAAAGAACGTAGTTCAGTTTCTATAATCTTCGAGCATTATTTACCTGTAATGAGTCTAACCTGGAAGTTTATTTAGGTTGCAGTGGTGAGGAGTTATGATACCTAACTTGTAAATGTGTGCAAAAAAAATTGTTTCCTAATTTTTTGTTCTCTACCCAGGTCCCGATAACTTAGATAACTTGAGGAGGCTTGTGGAGCGGTTCCATAAGCAAGCACCTAGTGCAGCTGCTAAACAATTGGGTGGTCTAAGTTAGCGTAAAGGACTGGTGCTTTCACCATAGGATGCATAAGTCTAAGAGTACCCACTGATCGGCAAAAAAATATCGATATGACATCTTGTAAGAGTTATTCATGTTTTAGGCTGTGCAGTCCATATTGATACATCAATGTTCACTATTTTGGTAATAGAACTGTCCATGAAGAATGTCTATCTGAGGTGTGCCTCGTGCATATAAGGACTGCAAAATGAAGTTGGGCATATTGATACATCAATGTTCACTATATATATATGTATATAAACAAAAATGCCCAACTTCATTGCACCTGAGTCATAAAGAATATATATATATATATATATATATATATATATATATATATATATATATATATATATATACAAAATATATATATATATATATATATATATATATATATATATATATATATATATATATATATATATATATATTCCAATTCTACAAAGTCCGGACTCGTCTTAGACCGATGAGTTGAACCGACACTAATAGTCAGCTTAACCAAGTCTGGCCAATAGTTAGCTTTCCAGATAAGATACCAAGTAACTTGTTGAATAAAAAACTGCTCGTTCTTACTTGTTTGCCTTATATGCACGTAGGAGTTGGTGAATTCCTTGTGTGGCCCAAGTCACACATCAGATTCATGGAAGAGTGACTTGTGAGTAATTTTTCTATCAAACTTTTCTAATGATTAACAATACATGAATTGATTTCCTTTCATACTTTTCCAATGATTAATAGTACATGAATTAATTAAAAACCATGTACCACACATGACACATACATGTATCAGATGTACATGAATTGATTTCCTTCCATATTTTTGCTAATACTGATACATGAATTGATTTCCTTTTGTATAACAGTTGGTTCGTTTTGCAAATTGTCTCTTTTTACCACTTTGGATCTATGATAACGTTAATAACATACATGTAAGACTCCTTATCTCCCAACTTTAAGCCTGCCTGCTGTGGAGTTCATTGCTTTGCTCTGATCTGCTGGTTGTGGACATTAATTTGCTTTGTTTTGATTTAATTTGGTTACTTGTCGGCAACTCCTGCCTCCATTTCTGTTTAATTGTTTATGGGTGATGTTACCTCTACCAGTTGGATCTAAGTGTTGAATTACCTTTTAATGCGGGGGAGGGAGAAACAAAGAAAATGAGGGGGAGGGAGGAAGCAGGTCCTCTGCATTTCTCGCTCTCTCAATTTCTCTACACAGAATTTGATTGTTTGACTTCCAAGTATAAGCAAGCAGCAAAATAAAATTTAAGTTAGGATATCCTCCTCCTTACTCCTCCACTTGAGCTTCGTCAATAGTAATGTCCCCTCTCCTCTTCCTAGCTAGTAGGCTACTAGCGGAACACCCGAATTTCTTATTTGTCAGTCAGCTAGGCATGTGTAATCTGGTAGGTTCACGTACTGTTCATGCCTATAGAATATGTATTCCAAGTCGACCATGCAAAATTAATGAGATCACTCATCTCATTTCCCAAAATTCAACTAACATTAGGTGTTAGTGTTACTTATCACAAATTATACATGCATGATAAAGCCAGTCAGCCAGCCAGGCAAGTATATATAATAATTACGATATGTATATAACAAACAAATTAAGATGGCATTTGCAACAGCCTGCCAAGTAAAAACTTGTTACAAACATATATTTTTCTCAGTTATATATCCTTTAAATTTGCATTATTTGTTTGAAAATTTTATTTATGTATTCTTGACCGCTTTGGATCTGTGATAACTTTGATAATATACATGTAGGACTCCTTATCTCCCATATATCGACATCTACCAGCCATGTACCAGTTTAGTTCCTCTTAAGAACATTGTACATAAAACCACTTGCTAGATCCACATCAACCCCGAATACCAACAATTAGGCGTTGTCACAACACAGGAACTTGTGTCCAGTACCGCACGGACACAGCAACAGTTTCCAAAGTTTATTACAGACTGTTTATGGACTCACTACTCAGGTTGGGGTTTAAAATATATTATTGTTAGCTTAAGAAAATGAGGTAATTAAATTATTCAAATAGCATGTTCTATGTATTGGAGTATTGGGTTCATTTATAAAAGATGATTTTATGAGAATATTGAGATTTTGTTGGGTGGGGTCGTTGATACTGTGATAGCTACAGTGCAAGTTTAAGGAAGCCTGAAATTGCATGAATCCAGGAGTATCAAGATTTACAATCAAACTTGTTAGAAAATGCATATTGTTGATGTTTGACAGAAATGCACATAACCATACAAGGTCCATTTGTGTATATTGTTGATTTTGTTTATATTTTTTATACAATTTTCTTTGTTGAATATATCATAGTGTGGACTAGAAGAGATTCAAGACACTGAGAAGGGTTTAGATATCTGTACTGTTAGTACTGTATTACCCCTATCGATATTGAAATGGAAATTAATGTGCATATGCTGCTCTAGATAAATGGTTTTATTGTTCCTATATTGCAACTCCGCAAGTAATGCAACTGGACATGCCAAGAATTAGATATTTATTTTGATGCTAGAATGATCAAAAGAATCGATCTATATGATAACTTCAAATCAACTATCTGAACTTCGGCCTTAAGATGCAGATTGTAAAAATGAAATCCAATGATTGTAAACTCTCTGTAAATCATTATCTCCTCTTGATATGACTCAAAGCTAACTTAAAACTAAAAATTCAAACTATGGAAAGGAAGTCCATAATCTCAATTCAAGTATGATTATATCGTTCTTGTATGCTTTTTGAAGTAACCGATCCAATGTTGCCTTATAATTTCCGTGCTTTCTTACTTGGGGTAAGCCAAACCATTAGCCAAATCCACCTTCTTAGTGTAAATATTTTCCATATAAGCACTAATAACATTAACCACCTTGTTTCCTAATAAAAACTTAATAATTAACTAGGAAAGTTCTTCTTCTTTGTTCATGACAAAAATCATACAACACATACACTCCTTTGTAGATTCAAATCTTTGTATCAGCAACTTGGTGATATGTTCTTGAAGATCAAAACCTTATAGGAAAGTTCGGCCTGCAAAGTATCTTTGCTTTTCTTGTCTGTATGTGTATGGGTGGAGGGCTTTGGAGAAACTAGGCCCAAAAGACTGGAAGAGAACTGAAAGTGTCCGAGTAGTGAAGCCCAGTCGAAGAGCCAGAAGCTTCTGGCACAATTGCTGACTCTCTTTCAGAAAAATTGGAAAGCCTGTTCATAGTGAAAACATTCAGGTTAGATTTCTAAAACGGACCACCAGAACGGTTGCCAGATCATAAATTTGGAAAATCCATTTGTGTAATTTGTGACGCAGAAACCAGACATCTTTTGCAGTAGAGTGTAAGTCCGATTCTGGGAAGCTGTAATTGGGTTTATGTTTTTGACATTTGTGAAGGTTTTGTTTTGAGGTGAATGAAGATAGAAACAGATTTCTTTCTGCTTAACCCTCTCTCTTTCATCCAGGCTTCGGACTGTAGGTACTGGTTTCCGACCTTTCCCATGAGTATCGGTTCCGGCAGTTTCAAGAAGTTTCTGTTGTTTTGAATTGGTTGGTTTCAGAACTTTCTGCACCTTCAGTATTGGTTTCGCCCGGTACTTGAAACCTTGCTTTCAGCTTCCATACTATTCAAGCTTACAAATCTAGATCCTAAAACATCAATTGCTACACTTTTGCCTTATAGGATTCTAGACTTCACCTTCTAGGATTTAACAAGGGTTCTCGCTTGTTTAGTTTTCTCGTAACTAGCATGTTTTTAGTATTCATGCAACATTTATCAGAATATACTCGTTTCGAATGTGAGATTTTATAGCATCTTATGCTTGATATGCTTGATTTGATACACTAAACGGCCTTCTTAAGCAATGTAATGAGATACAAACTCTGCAAATTTCTCATTTTTTGGAGTATGATGTTATTTTTCTCTTCTTGCTTGGTCCATACTTGCTCTTTTGACTTTTGTGTTAATTTATAAAAGATAATAATTTCAGCTGTTTTTTTAGAATAAGGCCAAAGTTTACTGCCCCTCCCCAACCCCGGGTTTTGAACCCAGGACCTCCCTTTCCCCTATCAAAGGTCTCAACCATTGGATCGCCTAAACTTTGGTATTTGACATGTTACTATGCGGACATTTTTGCTACGGACTAGAATGGAAGTAAACTTCTCTAAAATATATCTAATGATGTAAATATTTACTTTATTGCTGTCTTGATCACAGGCCAGCCCAAGAGGCATCTTCTTACTACAGGATGGAGTGTATTTGTCAGCGCCAAAAAACTTGTTGCTGGAGATTCAGTTTTGTTTATATGGTGAGATTTATCTACTTTTTTTTTAATATATTTGTCCTGTGCCATTAATACTGTTTTCAAGACTTAGTCTCTTCTTATGTCATGGGTTAGGACCGAAAATAATCAGCTTTTGTTGGGAATACGACATGCTAATCGACCGCAAACTATAATGCCTTCTTCAGTTCTATCAAGTGATAGCATGCACATTGGACTTCTTGCTGCAGCGGCTCATGCTGCTGCTACCAATAGTCGATTTACTGTCTTCTATAACCCAAGGTAGGATAAGTACAACATATTCTGCTCGTCTTTAGTTACTATTAAGCTTTGATACTGTTGCACCTTTTGTAGGTCATGTCCATCTGAATTTGTGATACCACTTTCAAAATATGTCAAGGCCGTATGTCACACTCGTGTATCAGTTGGAATGCGTTTTAGGATGCTATTTGAGACCGAGGAGTCAAGCGTCCATAGGTAAGGTAGTGGTGTTTTGACCCTTGGTCACTGAATGAGTTTGTTTACTCAATTATTGGATTGTACGATTTAAAGAAGGAACATTAATCCTGTGTTTGGTTTGGTGGAAAGTGGGGGAAACAAAGGAAAGTGAACATGTTTTGTGTAGACATGGGATCCCATTTACATATGATCAAGTTCCATCTTGTTTTCCTTTCCCTCACTTAGCAACCAAACACAATCTAAGGATATGTAGTATCCATATAAGGGTTTGTTATGAATCAAAACTGCTTGTAAAATCATTAGTGATGCTAAAATTGAAATTTTTGTTGGGTTTAGTTTTTCAAAAGTTTTTGTAATTCACGTGATGCCATATCCAGGTATATGGGGACAATAACAGGCATAAGCGACTTGGATCCTGTACGCTGGCCAAACTCTCATTGGAGATCAGTTAAGGTAAATAGATCACTAAATATTGCATTGATTATGTGCTACACATTGTACTG
Source organism: Iris pallida (assembly GCA_029216955.1). Taxonomy (NCBI): domain Eukaryota; kingdom Viridiplantae; phylum Streptophyta; class Magnoliopsida; order Asparagales; family Iridaceae; genus Iris; species Iris pallida. The sequence goes on from JANAVB010027799.1 coordinate 2,137,926, forward strand.
ACAATGCCATTGGTTACTTATGATATGGTTGGATAATTCTTGCCATATATGAAACTGGAAGAAGAAATCTACTATTAGTTATGAGCGCAAAGCTTGCAGCTAAAATCAATTATGACTTTACTAGTCATTGATTGTCCATAAAGTACTTTATTTTTAACTCCAGTTACTTTTCATATCTCAATGCTCTCTTTTAACTATGGTGTGTTTAATGACAACCCAGCCAGATGTGCTTGTTGTAATCTGTATGTACATTTGTGCAACATCCGGGAGTAACTTGTGTTAGTGATAAAATGAACTCGATTGAGCTTCTGATTCTCTAGTTGATGCTTAAATGTTTGTTGTTATTCTGCTATGGAAAGTCGTCATGCAAGGAAATATGCTATTGTCTCGACTGATGCTTTGTTCTGTGGGTGACTTTTGTTAGAATGCAGTAGAAGTTTGCTTGATTCTTTGGTAGAGGGCTTCCCATTTTCTGCGCATAGAGTGTAAGTCACTTTTTAAACCTGATTTTATTACCCTACCTTTGGTGATATGTTTTTAAGTAGTTCATATGAATGATATTAGTTGACTATGTAGCATATTTCTGCTTCTCATGTGATAAGTTCCACAATTTTGTCACGTCAACCACTTAAGTAGAGGTTTTTTATTTCATTGTTCATATACTCTTGGATAATCTAGATATAAAGGACTTGCACTACTATTTTCACTTAGGTAGGTGACTATGTTGTGTTTGTTGTAATCTGTATGTACATTTGTGCAACATTGTTGGCGATAAAATGAACTCAATTGAGCTTCTGATTCTCTAGCTGATGCTTAAAGTTATATAGCTTGTGAAATCTTTCCGGGAATATATTCTTGAAAGACAAACTTGTTACTCTTCTCTCATTTGTGCTTTTGAACATTGTTGTTCGTATAGTCAAAATCGCTATCCCTTAGTGTTAGCAACGAGTCACCGCGTTGTTTTAACACTCGTTATGTAGATCACTCTTGCTTTATGCATGCTAAAGAGACTCCAGACAGAAAATTTTATTGCTACATTTATTATGAAGAATTTTTTCGGCAATGAGAAGATACACTTAGGATTTGATTAATAGTGTTCTTGTGCACCTATCGGTCAAAATGGTTATGGCTCAGAATACTATAGACTCGCCTTGACACAATTGTTAAGAAAAAAAATGTTATTCTTGCATAGTAAATAGATAATGGAGTGTGGACTGAAAAGCTTAACGCAACATGATATGCCTAAGATTTATTTAAAATATGACGAAAAGAAATCTAAAAACTAATGAGAACAAACTAATTTTTTTTTTCCTGTTTTTGCTTTCAGAAAGAATTATGGAATTCTTGGATGATGTTTGTTATTATTGTCTTCGTCTTGACTGAATTATGATTTCTACAATTAAACATAGTCATAGTGACTTAGTTTCTGAGAGTTTGGCCTAAATATATAAGCTACATGTTACATATTGAAAGTAACATGATAAACATGATATCAACATTCCTAAGAAATATATGGAAAAGAAAAGGAAACGAAATGGTATGATGCGCATCCTACTATAGCTATCATTCTCAAATGTTCTCACTGTGAACATCAAAACCAGAGACATGAGAGACACTTGGTATGACCCACTTTCCATTTGAAGGAAAATTACATGTTTGATTAAGGAATAGTTAAATGCTTCTGGAAAATCATCTAGCAGAATTTCTGAAAATAATGAATAGAACCAAAAATTTTCATGGGCATCAAAACTCTTAATCTCCATTTATTAAAAACAATCTGGGTCCCGTAAATCATAAGCTTCATTACATATACCAGAAAGCAGTTGGTATGCACTATAACAACATGCTTCCGGTAATCAACTATAAGGGTTGGATTTTAACATTGTACTATAAAAGTAGACTCTCTAGTTGGGGTCTCTTCCTATCTCTCATCCCTCTCTAATTGGGGTATTCATTGCTACTGTTGCTTATCCTAAATTATTTTTTCTTATCTTTATGTGTCTCATTTAATGAATAATTTCTTGTGACCAAATTATTTTGTCATAATTTTAATAATCTTTTAAATGTCTACAGGATGTCACATTTTTTGCTTGCTCAGTTATCATCATTCCAGGCCTATGATCACTACGAAGAACATCAAGTGTGCGGGACTCAAATTATTTTCACAACTCAGCTTTTTTTTCTAGCATGATGGAGAAGTTGTATTAAACATATATACAATGTTTATGTAAGACATTTGGGTACTTTTATTATGTAGCTTTAATATTATCTATTCTCCATGTACTTGTCATATGAAAATTCGTTCACTTCTATTTATCTTTTTGTGAGTTCAACATTCATAAATTCTCAAGATAATTACAAGCTTGTTTGTCATTTTTTTTATAGAATTTCTTCGATTGCTACAGGTTTTGTACTACTTATGCTATATTATTTGAAGCTACATGTTTGTAATTTCAAATGATGTGGGCAACCAATTATATATATGACACATTTATACCGTTCAAAAACTGGAACACATTTTAGTTGTTCTAGAAAGTGGCCCAAAAATTATTCTGGAATGCTTGTTTTAGGAACATGTTTATGGTGTTCCAAAATTGAAACTCCTTTTAGCCGTTCCAATAAGGGAGGCAAAAAGTATTTGGAATGTTTTGTTAGAACTCTTTTTTGGAACGCTTTATTGGTGTTCCAATATTGGAACACATTAATAGTGTTCCAATACATGTTTACTGGAACACCAAACAGGTGTTCCAAGAAATCTGGCAGCCCATAAATAGGCACGGAATATAGGTGTGCCTAAAATTATTAGGAATGGAATTTTAGCGTTCCAAAAGGACCTTTTTGGTGTAGTGGCGAGTTCTGGCTCGATCGTATTTCATACTTGGGTCATGTCATTACCAGAGGTGGAGTGGAAGTGGATCCCCAGAAGATAGTGGCTATCGAAACCTGGCCAGTGCCCAGCACAGTTGCAGAAGTTCGTAGTTTTCTTGGATTGGCCGGCTACTACCGAAGATTTGTTTCAGACTTTGTTCGAATTTCAGCGCCATTGACCCAGTTGACCCGCAAGGATGTGCAGTTTGCTTGGACCGCAGAATGTCAAAAATCTTTTGAGAAGCTGAAGCGAGGTTTGATGACGGCACCCGTTCTCACACTTCCAGATGGGACCAGAGGATTTTCAGTATACTGTGATGCTTCAGGCAGAGGATTAGGGTGTGTTTTGATGCAGCATGGGAAGGTAATAGCTTATGCGTCACGATAACTTCGTGATTATGAGAGAAATTACCCAACCCATGACTTAGAGCTGACAGCAGTAGTATTTGCACTTAAGTTGTGGAAACACTACCTGTATGGAGATAGGGTAGAGATTTTTACCGACCACAAGAGCCTGAAGTATGTTTTCACCCAGAAGGACCTTAATATGCGTCAGAGAAGGTGGCTAGAGCTACTTGTGGATTATGATGTCAACCTGCAGTATCATCCTGGAAAGGCCAACGTTGTTGCAGATGCATTGAGCAGGAGAGCCGGAGTTTATTTTCTGATAGCGCAACCAGAGTTGTTAGCAGATCTTTAGAAGATGGGTATAGAAGTTGTCCTTCCTACCAACACGGCATTGATGGCCAGCATGCAAGTTCAGTCCAGTATAGTTGAGAGGATCAAGATAACTCAGTCCTCCGATTCTAAGCTTCAGCGGCTTAGAGCAGAATGTGAAGCAGGACGACGACCGAAATTATGCATTCATGAAGACGGTACACTTCGACATGGTAAGCGTCTTTGTGTACCCAGTGGAGATATTAGACAGGAGGTCATGGCGGAAGCTCACAGTTTTCAGTATTCAATTCATCCCGGTGGCACAAAGATGTACCGTGATATCCGTCAACACTTTTGGTGGAATGGCATGAAGATGAAGATAGCTCGGTTTGTCTCTCGGTGTTTGGTTTGCCAATAAGTCAAGGCTGAACATCAGAGGACAGCTGGACTTCTTCAGCCTTTGCCAATTCCAGAATGGAAGTAGGAGCATATAACCATGGATTTCGTGAATGGATTACCTCGATCCCTGACCAGTAGAGATGCTATTTGGGTTATAGTTGACAGGCTTACGAAGGTGGCTCACTTTCTCCCGTTCAAAGTTGGTCAGTCGACAACTCAGCTAGCAGAGATATATCTCCGGCAGATTGTCAGATTCTACGGTGTACCAGTCAGTATCACCTCGGACCGGGATTCAAGATTTACGTCGCACTTTTGGCATAGCTTGCAAGAGAGTTTGGAAACTCGCCTCCAGTTCAGCTCAGCATATCACCCGCAAACAGATGGTCAGTCGGAACGCACGATCCAGACTCTTGAGGATATGTTGAGATCTTGTACACTCAACTTTGGTGGTTCGTAGGAAGATCACCTGCACCTGGTGGAGTTCTCGTATAACAACAGTTTCCAAGCTAGTATCCAGATGGCACCGTTCGAGGCACTGTATGAAAGGAAGTGCAGATCCCCACTAGCCTGGGACGATATGAAAGAGAGGAAGATGCTTGGTCCAGAGATGATCACTAAGACAGTTGAGGTGGTCAAGAGAGTCAGAGATCATCTTCGCGTTGCACAAGATCGTCAGCGCCATTGGGCCGAATCTTATCGACGTCCCCTTGAATTTTCTGTCGGTGACCATGTATTTCTGAGGATCTCGCCTAACCGTGGCGTCATTCATTTTGGCGTATGGGGAAAGCTTAGTCCTAGGTATATAGGGCCGTTCGATATTCTGGAGCGAGTGGGAGATGTGTCTTATCGTCTCGCTCTTCCGCCGTCTCTGAGTGAGGTGCATGACGTGTTCCATGTATCCCAACTACGACGGTATATCCCGGACCTGAGCCACATCCTGGATTATTCAGAATTGGTTGTTGGTACCAACCTTTCGTATGAGGAGAGGCCCGTATCCATATTGGACCAAAGAGAGAAGATACTCAAGAACAAGACTATCAAGTTAGTCCGTGTTGCTTGGGGTCATCACTCTTTGGGAGAGTCAACGTGGGAGCGTGAGGATGATATCCGATCGCGATATCCCGACCTGTTTGACTCGTGAGATATAATATCTTTCTTATGCCTCATGTCTTCGATTCCTTGCTTGCATGAATAATTGCTGGATTGCTTGACTAGTATCCTGTCTGTGATTAGTATAGCTTGTCCTTGCATCTCTAGCCACTTGATTAAATTTCGAGGACGAAATTCTTTTAAGGTGGGTAGAGTTGTAATGACCATTGTTCGTATTACATATTTTGGTATACGTGTACGTATTTAGACCCGTATTGTATGTCTTCTTATTTTGTTCGGCCCAACTTGACTTGGTTCGGCTTGGTTTTGCATGGTTCGATTTTGCTTAATTTTAATGTGAACCAAACCACTCCCACATACCACCACCCTTTTTATTAAATATGCCACCAAACACTTCTCTTTTCTCATTAACTCTTCTTCTTCTTCCCCACCATTACTTCTCCACCAACCTGAGAGAGTGGAAGGTTTAGGCAAGTGCATCTTGCTTTATGGAGGAAGTCCATTTTTATTGTTCCATAGTCTTCCTCATGTGTTTCTAACCCACTTTAGTATTTAGCATTTTTCATTTCCATGGTTAAATTTTTGTAAATCTAGCTTTGTGTTATTTTCGATTTTCAGGAGTTTTGATCTATCAAACTTGCATATTTTTGCTAGTTGATGGTCCCATGTTGCAGAGAATTTCGTTTGGTCCAAATTTGACCTACGGGATTTTGTCCTGGCCGTATGGCCATTTATTAAGTGAGCCGCATATGGCTGTTCCTAAATGAGCCGCATGGTTTTATATAGAATTGTATTATTTAATCTCCAATACATTTGCAATTGCTTACAAATGTTAAATTGTAGCCGCATAGGAATATACTTGGCCACCTTAGCATTAAATGCATGCACGTGGGAGCAAAGCTTAGCATTAATGCTTGGCCACATTATCATGGCTTAGCATTTTATGCTTGCACCCATAGCATTGCATGCATCAGCATACATGGGAAAACCATTCTTGGCCGCATGAGGACCATTTTCAGCCGCATAAGGAAACATTTATGGCCGCATGCAGATGCCAATAGTCAGCCGCATGATTATTAATATTTAATATTTAATGCATATTTTAAATGCATTCAACCGCATGCATTATGCTTAGAGCCGCATGCATATTAGAGCCGCATGCATATTTTGCATTCAGCCGCATGCTTAATGCTTAGTGCCGCATGCACGATGCTTAAAGCATTCAGCAGCATATGTTTAATGCTAACATTTAATATTTACTGCATTATGCCTAAGGCTTAGAGCCGCATGTGCATGCCTAAGCATTAATGCTTAATGCTTATGCTAGCATTTAATATTTAATGCTTAAAGTATTATGCTTAATGTCACGACCCACACTCGTTTTTTTTTCTAAACGGATACGAGACATGTCCGAGCCAGCCTATGCCGTAGTGTCGGCGGTAGAACGCTGTCACGGCCATGAAGATCAAAATCACAAATAATGCTCATTCACAAAAATTAATTTAACTTACAATGATCATAAGTTTTACATTTGTAGAAAAATATAAACTTGTACAAATAAATGAGTGACTATAACTCGACTATCTAGCTAGTCTCTAGGCTTTTGTCTGCAAGTATTCCCGTCACTCCCCAAGCTAAATGAATCCACGGCTAACCTAAAAATTATTGGTTTCCAGTCAGGAATGGAATGAGCACAATTCACTGAATGCAATTTCAAATAAAGAAAATGACTATAAAACAAAGGTTAGACATCAATCATGAGTTTTTAAAATAAACAGTAAATACGGAAAACCAATATCAATAAATAGACACAAAATACTTTCTCCAACTGTTAGAAGTACCTTTGATATGTGATCAGTCTGGGACACTACATCGCGAGGTCTACAAGGTCTACTTGCATAAAAATAAACAATGTCTACGATGTCTACTTGCATGAAAATAAACAATGTCTACGAGGTCTACTTGCAGAAAATAAATACTGTCTACGAGGTCTACTTGCAGAAAATAAACACTGTCTATGAGGTCTACTTGCAGAAAATAAATAATGTCTACGAGGTCTACTGCATGAAAATAAACACGGTCTACGAGGTCTACTGCATGAAAATAAACAATGTCTACGGTCGGATCACACATCATTGGTACTTCTCATTCCCGACTCAACAATTTATAATAGAATATAAAAATTACATAACCAATGGCCAATCAATGAAATATAGTGAAAATTATTATCGAAATGCAGACAATAAACTGTACTCGCCTGTGGTCCTTTGCTGGTGCAACCGACAATCTGAACTACTCAATGTGCTATAATAGTCAAACCCGTACGACAGTCTCCGAAAGCTGAAATAAACATTACCAATGTTCTCAGAATAGTCAAATTAGCTAGGATCGCCTGTCCTTAAGTCCAATTCTGGACACAGGGGCAAAACGATAATTTCGGACAAAAACGGTGTCCGCCGTTGGACCCGCTTTGCACCGAAAAATGTGCCAGAGTCAACGGTCTCTAAAGTCGTCAAACTATATGTCTACGGATCCAGTTTTTCGATACGAACCCAACCGTATGTCCAAAGTTGGATTCCGGCGGGCCGGGCACAAAATCGCCCGTTGAGTGGGACCGTGGGGCCCGCAAAACGGCGTTCCGATTCCACTGTCTCAGAATCAGACCAAACTTGGCATACAGGACCAGAAAAATGATACGGTCATGTTGGCATAAGTTTCGTCTCGATCTGACGAACGTGCACGAAGTAATTAGAAAATTTGTACAGAGGCCGATACGGTGAATTTCGACGGATACGCATCAAATTCGTCGTGCACACGCGACCAATTTGAATTTCGTCAAAGCCCACACAAACACGAAGCCGTTACGCACCTTTCGATGCTTTCAGTTCGCGACCAAGTCGCCCGGTTTGGCGGGACGCACGTGTAGGGGTGAGCATTATTAGGTTTCAAACCGAAAACCGAACCGAACCGAACCGAATAAGCAATTCGGTTCGGTTTAAAAAAATTTCGGGTCGGGTTCGGGTCTGGAAACCCGCTTATTCGGTTTTCGGGTTCGGTTTAGGTTTACGGGTTCGGGTTCGGTTTAAAACCGAAAACCGAATAGGATATGTGAAGTTACCTAAATACCCACAACTCAACCCTAATATATAAAATCTTTTTCTCTGATTTCTCTTTCTCTCCGCTCACAATTCGCTGGCTCACCCCTACCTACCTAAACCAGCCGCCACTCTCTCCGCCTAGTTTTCTCTGAGCTCCGCCTCTCTCCGCCTCTCTCACCGCCTCTCTGAGCTCTCTTACCGCCTCCTCTCGGCGACCCCCGGCTCCTCCTCTCTCACTCTCTTCTCTCCCCACTAAAAATAAACCCTAAATTCTAGATCTAAACCCTAGAGTCCCGAATCCCGGCTCCGCCTCTCTCACCGCCTCCTCCCGACGCCCCCCGGCTCCGCCTCTCTAACTCTCTCCATCAGATCTGAAGATCTGAACAATACTTGGTCCTCCAAGTAATTTTGTAAGTATTTTTTAATTTTTTTCTTTTAATTTCTGTTTAATAATTTTCGAAGTTTACATGATGCATATGTTAAATCTTAGTCTTAGATCATAGATCTACATATTTTTTTTTTCTGGAGATCTTAGATCTGGAGAATCTTATATTTAATCTTAGTCTTAGATCTGGAGATCTTATATTTTTTGGAGATCTTATACTTAATCTTAGTCTTAGATCTGGAGATCTTATATTTTTTGGAGATCTTATACTTAATCTTAGTCTTAGATCTGGAGATCTTAGATTTTTTTTTTCTGAACTCTAGATCTTAGATCTTAGATATTTATCTCCACGGGAAAATCGTGTATCAAGTTTTGAATCTCTTTTGATGTCTTGTACAAGCTGTATTTCTTCCTGATACAATGAGGACCTAGTGTGGTCCGAAAATGCCCAGTCAGATGACTAACAGCAGCATAACAACCTGTCCGGGTTGGTTAGGAACTGAGTTGTATAGATTATGTTTAAGCCTGCCTCTTTTTATTCTTCCAAGCCTGATGAGGAATGAGGAACTAGTTTAGTTCATATAATTATGGCATACACGGGGAAGGATTTGTATATGTTTGGCCTTGCACGATTGAGATTAAATATTGTCTACATATTTTTTGTGCATAATCCAGGGTGGAAGACAATAGGAAGCAGCTTATTTTTGTATACTTGTAAGATATAGAACAGAAGTTCATAATGTGTTGGAATAGCAGTGCAATTTGTACAAATTACGATTGTAATAGCAGTGCAAGTTCATAATAGATATTTAATCTTATATTTTCTGGAGATCTTAGATCTTGGATCTGTTTTGGCCCTAGATCTGTTTAATTTCTTATATATGGCTCGGATTTTCTGTATATTTTTTTGTTATACAGTGGTGCATTGTAGAGAAATGGTACAATACAGCAGATCATATTTATTCTAATGTTATTTATGAATTTTGTTTTGCAGTTAGTTGTGGCTTGGATCTTTGGATCATTGGTGCACTCTTGGATTATTTATTATTATAATCTCAGCAAGCCAGCAATCGCTGTAAGCAAATCTTTGGAATTTTCAAGTTTCAAATATTAGTGTATATTTTGCAGGATCGCTTACACTGCCAATTTGCACAAATGCTCCAAGTTTCAAATGGAGACTTATATTTTGCAGGATCGCTTATACTGCCAATATGCGCCAAATGGCAACTACTGCAATGCTATAATGGCTAAAAATATGAAAAGTTTACAATTAAATGATTGCTTTGGTTGGTGTTGGGATTTTATTTTACAATTTAAATGTTTGTTTGCTTGTGTCAGGATTTTGTTCTTTGTTCTCGTCAGGATTTTGTTCTTTGTATTTAACTGTATATGTTGTTTGTGTTCAATTTGCATTTTGGTTGGTGTTGGGATTTTATTTTACAATTTAAATGTTTGTTTGCTTGTGTCAGGATTTTGTTCTTTGTATTTAACTGAGTTTGCTTATTGCTTTGTCTTGAGTTTTGAATATTTCTATTGATAAGAACAAGTAAAAACTGATAAGAACAGACTGTTATTATTAAGATTTAAAAAACTAGAGCTTATATGATATTTCTTATTTGTTTTAAAAAACTAGAGCTTATATGATATTTACTAATTAATAGGTCATTTATTGCATCAAATAAGTCGAAGTTCATGGCATCAACGTCATACTCATGCAATGTGCGTATTCTTATCTTTTTTTATTTCTTGATTTGCTTTAGATTTGTAATATATTTTTGTTTCTTTTTTTGTTTAGATGTCGAATGAAATTGATCATATTGAGCTTGAGGTTGGGGTTGCGGGGGGGACGAGTTCCCAAGCCACAAATGACCCCGTTGTCAATTCGACAACAAATTCTAAGCTGAAGGCCAGAAATAATCGTATTGGTAAAAGAAGAGCTCCGTATTGGGTTGACTTCAAACAATTTCTTGATAATGGGCAACCGAAAGCGGAGTGTAACTTTTGCAAGAAACAATATCATTGTCACCCCGTAATTAATGGGACATCGTCGGTTAGAAATCATTGGCTTGTATGCTCTCTTAACCCAAAGCATAAAGGTCCTTCCCAATCAATATTGAACATGTAATGTGTTGGGAAAGGCAAATCAACCCTCACAAGTTGGCAATTTAATCAAGAAGACACAAGGAAGTCATTGGCTTATATGCTAATTGTCGATGAGCTTCCGTTTCGGTTTGTTGAGGGTGAGGGCTTCAAAATTTTTCTTTCTAGTGCATGTCCTATGTTTCGTCCACCATCTAGATGGACCGTTGCTCGGGATTGTTATAATCTTTACACCGATGAGCGGACTAAGTTGAAGACTTATTTCAAGGAGTCCAATCAAAGGGTTTGTCTTACGACGGACACGTGGACGAGTATTCAAAAGATTAATTATATGTGTCTTACGGCACATTACATTAATGATGATTGGGAATTGAAAAAAAATTATAAACTTTTGTCCAATTTCTAGTCATAAAGGTGAGGCTATTGGGATAGACATAGAGGCATGTTTGATAGAGTGGGGAATTGACAAGATTTTCACAATCACCGTTGATAATGCTAGTTCTAATGATGTGGCTATTGCTTACTTAAGCAAAAAGTTTGCACAACGGGGAAATAGCATTCTTCAATGCAAGTATTTACACATGCGTTGCATTGCACATATTATAAATCTTGTTGTTGTTGATGGGTTGAAGATGATGTCACCTTCGGTTGCTCGTGTGCGAAGAGCTATTAGCTATGTTAGACAATCTCCTTCTCGGTTTCAAAAGTTTAAAGATTGTGCCCAAATTGAAAAGATAGAAAGCAAAAAATTATTGTGTCTTGATGTGAGCACACGTTGGAATTCAACATATTTGATGTTGGACACGGCACAAAGGTTTCAAAGAGCCTTTGAGAGATTCCAAGACGAAGACCTCCTATTCAAGAGAGAACTTGAGGATGAGAATTCATTTCCTAGCGAAGAGGATTGGTCAAATGTGAGGAGGTTGTGTACTTTTTTAGAACACTTCTATGAATTCACTCTACGAGTCTCGGGCACTTTATATGTCACTTCCAACAAATTTTTTGAAGAGATTGCATCTATTGACTTCCTCCTAAAGAACGCCAAGAACAATGACGACTTTGAGTTGTCTATGATGGCGGATAAAATGAGAGAGAAGTATGACAAGTATTGGGGAGACATTGAGAAGATGAATATGATCATCTTCATTGCACCACTCTTTGATCCACGTCAAAAGATTCCATATGTGGAATGGTGGCTATATCAACTTTATGGCCCATCAAGGGGTGATACCATAATAGAGAAAGTGAAGTCAGTTGCATATTCCATGTTTGAAGCCTACAAAAAGATCTATGCACCTATAGTTGCTTCTTCAACTACTCATGATATACTTGAATCCTCAATTGCCGAAGATCGACCTATTTTTAACTTGAAAAATATGATGAAGGCTCAATATAAGAGCCATAAAATGAAAACGGGGGGTTGTGATAGTAAGTCGGAATTGGATCGTTATCTTCTTGAGCCCACTGAAGCCGATGAAGATGAGAATCCAAATTTTGACATATTGTCTTGGTGGAAGATTAATTCACCTCGCTTTCCCGTTCTTTCTAGAATGGTTCGTGATGTGTTAGCTGTTCCGATATCTACGGTGGCTTCGGAAAGTGCATTTAGTACCGGTGGTCGGGTGCTTGATTCATTTAGGAGCTCTTTAACACCTAAAATTGCTCAAGGTCTCATTTGTTTGCAAGATTGGTATCGGTCGGGTCGCGATCAATCTATTGTCACTAGTCTTGAAGAAAACTTAGAATCACTGGATCAACTTGAAAAAGGTATAAATTTTATTAACGAGTTTTATTTCATAGCATGAAGTTTAAATATTGACTTGTGATTTTTTAATATAGATTTAAGTCAATTGTCGGTGGCCTCAACCTCAAGCGAGGTTTAAACAGGATGGACTGTAACTATTAACTGTCAAGCACTCTAATTATTTTGGATTGTAATATGCACTCTGGATTCTGCACTGGATTATGTAGTGTGCACTCAATGATGCACTCTGGATTATTATGGGATAGCTCATCATGGATTATGCAGTGTGCACTCAATGATGCACTCTGGATTCTGCACTAATGTGTAATTTTGTAACTGTTAACTGTTATGCACTCTATTATTCTGGATTCTGCAATGTACTGTTATGCACTCTATTATTCTGGGCCTCTGGCTTCTGCATTGGGTTCTGGATTCTGTACTATGGAATCTGCAATGTATGAATGTACTAGATTCTGCACTTCACTTGGCTCTGGATTCTGCAATCTAAATTCTGGTATCTAAATTTTGGAATCTGAATTTAGTAGTTTACATGATGCTGCACTAGATTTTGCACTGTACTTATTGGATTCTGCACTTATATTTATGAGAAGTTGCTAACAAATATGAAGAGAGGGCAATGATGAGATGGCAATAGCGACTAAGGGACGGATACTACATTGCATCTATTGATACACAACTTGCCAATCTGAGCCTTCAGAAACTTCAAACAATACTTTCTTTCTTTTGCTCCATCATGCAGGATTTGGGTCATTATTTAAGGATTTGGGTCACCTCACCTCTTGCTTGCTGGAAATTGTAGTCAGCTCTTCAATACTGAGATGTTGGTATGATGATTATGCAATCTAAATTATGTACTACACTGCACTGGATTAAAAGTTGTTGTATGCAGCACTTCAAATGAGAAGGCAGTAGTATGCATTACCAGGTTTCATAATTTTTGCTACATTGTTAATTGTTGTACCTATGGTTAATATTTAGATAAATTACAGGTGACTAATTACTCGATCAATGTACATTTTCCACATAATTCTCACCCATTAAATTGTTAATTGTTCATGCTTATTACTGCAGGCTTTAGCCATAGTATCCTTCTTGCTAGGCCCTGACATTCATTGGTTACTTTGCTATTGTTGTTCCTCATAAAAAGCCTCATCCAGTAAGTTTCTGTTTCTGCCTATTGTGAATTTATGTAGTTCAAAGCAGACATTCATTTCTTCATTTCTGATACTCTTTCCATTGCACGAAACTATACTTGGAATGAAGGAATTCTGAACGTAGACTATCTTAAACTTCATTTCTGTACTATTGGATTCTGCAGTCTGCACTTATATTTATGAGAAGTTGCTAAGAAATATGAAGAGAGGGCAATGATGAGATGGCAATAGCGACTAAGGGACGGATACTACATTGCATCTATTGATGCACAACTTGCCAATCTGAGCCTTCAGAAATTTCAAACAATACTTTCTTTCTTTTGCTCCATCATTCAGGATTTGGGTCATTATTTAAGGAATTGGGGCACCTCTTGGCTCTTGCTGGAAATTGGAGCCAGCTCTTGAATACTGGGAGATTATAGACTGAAGCTATATGAATTGGCCAGGCCTTTTCTCTTGCTGGAAATTGGCCAGCTGTTGGCTCTTACTGTGAGATTTTAGACTGAATAGTGAGTTGGCCAGCTCTTGGCTCTTGCTGGAAATTGGCCAGCTCTTGGCTCTTGCTGGAAATTGGCCAGCTCTTGGGCCTTGGCTCTTGCTGGAAATTGGAGTCAGCTCTGGAAATTGGAGTCAGCTCTTGAAATGGATCATATGCATAATATATTTGTATTTCTTGATTTTCATTGTTTGTAACATCATATTGATCAGATGTCGTCTTTCTATTTTCATGTATGTGGATTGTGAACATATTTGTTTGGACTGGAGAATATTGCAAATATGCAACTGTATCTGTATGGCTACTTGTTCTTATGGCTACTTGTTCTGTTGTTCATTATGTATATTGTATGCAATATGCATGATATTATTGATATTTTTTAGAGACTTGTTTTGTAATATTGTCTTTCATTTTGCTAGACTGTTATGAGTAATGAGTCTGCTGGATCCCAAATGACATTATTGATATTATTTTTAGAAACTTGTTTTGTAATTATGTATGCAGCCAGCCTAAAAAAAAATTGATACAATTTTTTTTTGTAAGCAAGCCCAAATGTGAATTGGCCCATTAGAAAAAGCCCATATATGTAAACCGAATAAACCGAAAAACCGAACCGATTATTTCGGTTCGGTTTTGTTTCGGTTTTTGGTTTAATCGGTTCGGTTTCGGTTTTTACATTTCATACATTCGGTTTAATCGGTTTCAGGTTTTTTGGTTCGGTTTGAACCGATTAAACCGATTGCTCACCCCTACGCACGTGGTATCGGGAGAATTTTACAAAATTCTATACTTTTTAAAACGGGTTTTTGTCGGTTTTTGAAATCAGTTTTCTCCGCATATAAGCAATGAATTCTGAAACCACAAAAGAGGTTATGGAGTCCTACAGGTGGTCTAGAAGTTTGTTAAGGTAGAATATTTAGACATGTAGCAGATCGACCAGGATCGATCTTCCAAAAAGGGTACATGACCTGTTCTATTCTGTTCATGAACAGAGAATTTTTGGCAGACTTTGGGTCGATCCAACGCTAATTTTCATAGGTTATTCATGAATCTATTTACTAGGATGTAAAGTCATATAGGTTGGCTATACCTGGGAGTTGATAGATCGATATTCGATCGAGTAGTCGTCGAGAAAATAGGAAGAAAAAGAGGGTACCTGCTGTTCGAGCAAAGCCCTGTTTTGCTCTGTTTCGCGCGCTGCAGGAGCGCGCGGCCGGCCGTCCGCCTCCCTCCGATGACACGCCGCCGTCGGGGTGTTCGCCCAGATGCTAGGAGGGTGGGGCTAAGGTTCGAATAGTTTTAGGGTTTATAGGAGGAGAAGTCCTCTCGTGCTCGAGCATTCACATATGCTCTGTGTATATGTACACAGAGTCGGGGGTGGGCTGTTGGCAGGAATAGTCATGCTGCTAGCTAGCCTGGGCTGGCTTGTGGGGAGCTCGGGCCTGGGCTGGGCTGCCACTGGGATGGGTTTGGGTGTTTAGTTAAATTGTTCCTTTTTATTTATTAATATGTATATATACATATTCATATATATATATATATATATATATATATATATATATATATATATATATATATATATATATATATATATATATGTACACATACACGTATATATACTTCTATACATATATATATATATATATATATATATATATATATACACATACGCACGTATATATAATATTTATATATACATACAAATACACACATATATTCATATACATGTATACATACACACATATATATATACACCTATATTTATATATTTATATATATACACACACATACACTATTATATATACTTACATATACATACAAATACACACATATTTAATATTTATATATACATACATTCACATTCACACATATATAATAATAAAATAATATAACCAATAAAATAATAATATCAAATAACAATTCCAATAAAAATAATAATAATAAAATAACGAAATTTAATATACCAATAATAGGCATTGCATCTACTTAAAGATATGTCTACATGGAATCTTTGTGTACACTGGAGGCCTACATGGGCTTGGGCTCAGTTCGGATCCAGTCTGGGCTATTTTGATAAAACCGAAATTCCTAAAAGTCAAAATATTAATAAATAACTAATTAAACCATTTATAGGGATTAATTCGCAACTTGACCTGGTTTTCCTAGTTAGGACTTCACTATGGCTCGGCCTTCTTCTACCATGGCTAAATACTAGTCAAAGCACGCCACTGCACTATCCGTGCCATGATTCCTAGTTACCTTGTACTCCAAATTTCAACCATGGCAAAAATCATCTACCGTAATAATTAACTAAATAATTATTTATAAAAAATCTAAAAATCACTTTTTAAATCAAATAAAAAAATATTTCAAGAATTTTCGAGAACCTGGATTAGCTGCAGGGCTTGTGGCTGGAGGAACATCTCACTGCATGTTGTGATAACCCTAGTTAGCTAATGTAGAAAGCCGTAGTCACTGATTGGCCGGGAACAATTGTATGGTGTAGTTTCAGTGCTCGATTATTGTAGGCTTGATCGCATGATTGTCACTTTTAACAATAAAGATCAGGGGCTAAGTTCTGTTCAGGCGAAGGGTTACAACCCCGGTCCTTATTTGGTTTAAGGGTTGTAACCTGGCTCCTGGTGCAGTTCTGAGTCCCCTCTTCGTTTATTGTCTTATTGCACCCCATGTCATGCTTGTAATATTTTACCTTACCAACAGAAATTGGAGACGGAGTTCTATTCAGGTGAAGGGTTACAACCCCGGTCCTTATTTGGTTTAAGGGTTGTGACCCGGCTACTTGAATGGTTCCCTCGTACTCCACTATGACTGTTGTTATTCCTTATTACCAAGCTCTTTTGTAACTGCTTTTAATTTTATTTCTGATGTGCTGGTTTTAGTTCTTAAGTGAAGCCTCCTTTGTGGCACTTGCTCTTTCTGGGATCTGATCCAGCTGGTTTTGTGTGGCCAGATTTCGAAGCAGCTTCAGAGGATCTACCGACATTCTAGCCCGATGGTGACCACCAGGCGTAACCAGGGCAACGAGTGGGTTTATTTTTGGCTCTCCCACTCTATTGTAAAAAAATTTATTTTGAGGCGTTTAGCCGGCGAGCACCTGTTAGCTCGTATCGCATACCTTATTATTGTCTGCCTACGGACTGTAACATGATTGACAGATCCTAGGGTTGATCATGTATGACTAAACTCTTGCTAGTCCTCATATTTTGTAACGACTAGCTTCATGATCAGCTGAATATGTAATGTTTGGGATTCCTCACTTTTGTATATTTGGTGATCTTACATCTTGTAACTTTACTTGCTTGCTTGCTTGAGATTGAGACATTTAGGTTTGTTATTGACCATAGGAGACTGATGGATTGTAGTTAAACCCTCATATATCTAGACAGCCGTGACCGTATAGTGGGGTGGATCCCATTTCATTATACGTAGCTGGCTATGTATGCCCCCGCTCTCCAGTATTCTGGTTCTGGGGCGTTACATCCCTTCCCTCTACTAGAAGCAATACAACCAGCTCTCGCTGCTGGAAAGGCTATGAAGCCATTGTTCCATTCTATTATTCAAAATACTGGATGGATCAATTTTTTTTAGATGCTTGGCGTAACCTACGAGACTTTGTACACGTTGTGTTGCATGTCAGTTGGGCCAACTGTCCATGCCTCCCTTACGGTTCGATTTCCCGCCTAGCCAAGGAGATTATACCTCTTCTCACTGACCACAAGAACCAGATGAGCTCGGTACCAGATGGATCATTGAAAAACAACTACTTATCATTGTGGAAGTATAACTGGAGTGGTCTTGAACTTTGACTAAGCCTCAAGATACCCAAATTATTGTTGAGGTTATTCAGGATTAAGTCTAATTTATGATATCCTGGAGTTGATAAAAATTGGATGATATGCGCTTATCTAACAAATGAAGTGCATCTAGATACACTTTATACAACTTGAGAAAAATTTACTAATTTATAAACATGTAAAACAAGACTTTGAGAGAAATAGAAAGAATTTTAATGTTTGATTTTTTGGGGGCTAAATTTCAGCTTGATATTCTCAAATATTCAAAAAAATTTAACTTAATACTCTAAACTTTAATATTAGACAACTTAATAGCTCGACTATAATTATATAACTTAATATCCTGATAGTGTTAACAAAAAATCGTAAATAATAAAAATATCCCCACATTCTGGTCACTTTAAATGCCTCCTAGATATGAGGATGGAGGAGAATTTGGTCAAAAAATTATTATTTATTTTTGTTAAAATTAAAAAGATTAACCCGTGACTGACGGAGGGTATTGTCATGTCCCGATCCTGGAGGATCGAAAACTAGCCACTGGATGTGATGTCGTACAAGTCTAGATTGTACTTATACAAGGCAAAATCATTACAGTTCATGATATTTCTCAGAAAACAACGACATTGCAACAAAACTAAGGAGACAAATTGAAGTCACAATAAGATATGAAGAAAATATATCTCTTTATTGATAATTGTAATAGATTACAAGACTTGTCACTGAATACAGAGTTTATAACATATTATAAGACTCTTGAATAGCCAACTGAATATATATTTGCCATTTAGGCTTTACAACCGAACATGCCGACTTTGTTTACAATCTCACTGGTACAACTGAGTTACACTGTTCCATACATTATGTCCCGTATAGCAGAAGACATCGTCTTGTAAGAAGAGCTTATGCACACCCATCCGATTCATCAATGCCAAGCACTGATCAATGATTTCCCCCATGCACGAGCACCTGAAATATTGCCCGTAACATGGGTCAGTACATCATCAATGTACTGGCGAGCGGTGCTGGCCCAACTCACCTAAGAAGACAACACTAAGTAATCATGTTATAGAATATTATTAAAAGTGATATTTCTCGTTGCCTTAGGGTCAATTAGCCTTAGATCTACACAAAAGTAGCCATTAAAATAAAAAAACTCCAAGAACTAAACTTGTAGAGGATGATGAGAAGAACAATATAGGCAAATCATATCAAAGAAAAATCAAGAAATAAAAAATGCAAGAATCTCTCCATTTGGTGCAAGATGTACTTGCCTCTCTCCAATGGCTAGGGTTTTGGTGGAGGAAGAAAGAAAATGAGAGTTGTGATGAGAGAGAAGAGAATAGGGGTTTAAGTATCAAGTCACGTTAATCTCCCACCATCCATTCCTCCCTACACAATCTAGACCATCCATGCTTATCATGTTGGACCAAGTTAAACCAAGTTGGTTCAACATGAGCAAAATAAACCAAGAGCTAAGTAAAAGCAAAAATAAAATACAAAAAATAATTAGCATAAAATTAAAGAAATTAGATACAGAATAAATGCATGATAAATATTAAATAAATGCATTCAAGCAGTACACATATTAAAAATACGTATTCTGGGAACGGGGAGTGACAATGGATACGCTTGTAGTGGTTGATATGGCCCCACATTGATATAAGCACGTCGAACTTCGTCCTGTTGATTAACGGGGTATTGGCCTATTTGAAGACGTAACCCCAGATCCCGTTCGAAAGAAGCAACATCAAATTCTATAGACTCCACTCTTTGAACTTTAGTACGACATACTTCATGAACTTCGACGGAAGGAGAACATCTTCCATCAACTTCATTTATAGGATGTTGCTCATCGTTGTCATTGGAAGGATGTTGCTCACCCACTCCTATAGATGTAGTCCCCTTAAACATATCCTCTTTTGATTTTTTATTGTTGTTTGCCTTGTAAAACGAAAGTATAGTTTTTTTTGGCTTGGGTGCTCGACTCATTTTTAAAGATACTTGATTATCTAGATAAGCCCCCCCAAAAAATCATATATCAATAACTAAAAGACACTTCAAGTAACAAACAAATAAATATACAAAAAAACGAAGTCGTAGTGGCCGCTTGTGGCGGCGAGGTCAATGAGGGAGGCATACCCAGTCTGGACTAGCACCAAGTAATTTGGGATGTGGATAACCCCAAAGAAATATTAGGGTTATCGTGAGTCAAAAATAAAGGCTAATTATAAGGGCACAGCTTTTTTTGATCAGGGCTGTCCAAGTGATAGTTTTCCATTATTTACAAGTTTGCCACTGAAAAAATTACTCAGGGCTATCCAAGTGGTATGTATAAAAGATAATGAGGACTGCCAGAAATTGTGGCAGTCCTGAAAGTAATGAGGACTGCCACAATTCCTGGCAGTCCTAGAAGTAATGAGGACTGCCAGGAATTGTGGCAGTCCTAAAAGGGACATGCTCTACAACAGGACTGCCACAATTTCTGGCAGTCCTAGACATATTGAGGACTGCCAGAAATTGAGGCAGTCCTGAAAGATACTTGCTGTACAGCAAGTTCCTTTCAGGACTGCCACAATTTCTGGCAGTCCTAAAGTCGACATTCCCGAATGAAAAAAACATGTTAGGGTTTATTTCAATCTTGATAATAGAGTGAAATATGCATTTTAGGATTTATTTCCATGCATTCTTTGCGAGGAAAGAAGTATTTAACCTTTATTTTCATACATTTTAGGGTTTATTTAATTTTTTGGGTGCCATCGAAATTGGGAAAGAGAAGGAAACTAGGGTTTTGATGGAGATGGTGATGATGGAAATGGTGGAGAAGAAGAAGATGATGATGATGAGAAAAAACTAGGGTTTTGATGAAGATGTGAGAATGGAAATGGTGGAGAAGAAGAAGATGGAGAGAAGAAGAAGAAAGCTAGGGTTTGTGAAGAGAGAGAGTGAAAATTTGAAATGAGAGTGATTTTTCGGGTTTGGGGGGTGTGGGGTTTGGACAGCCCCTGAATGAAAACTTTGGACAGCCCGAGTAAAAGTTCCTCAAAGCCTGGCTAGCCCTAATCCTGGCTAGCCCCGAGTAAAAAAGGCTGTGCCCTTATAATTAGCCAAAATAAACCAGTATGGACTAGTAGTACCAAATAATAGGCTAACCTAACTAAAAAATGTAATCCATTTATAATTTCTCTTATTTATTTAGGCAAATGTTAAAGGCCACCCCTAAATTACTAAGGACCACCAATCTACTAAGGGCAACCATCCTACACTTATATTTTTACTAAGGGCAACCTAAAATGAATTATTTCACTAAGGGCTACCCAAAAAAAAAAAAAAAATACCAAAGAAAACAAAACCCAACAGCCCCCTCCCCCTTTCCCCCCCCTGTTCATTCCCTCCCCATTCCTCCCCGAAGTCTCCTCCCCCTCCGACAGCCCCCCCTTCCCCCCTCCTGTTCATTCCCTCCCCCCCTCCTCCCCGAAGTCTCCTCCCCCTCCGACAGCCCCCCCTTCCCCCTACTCCACGAAGTCCCCTCCCCCTCCTCCACGAAGTCCCCTCCTCCACGAAGTCCCCTCCCCTCCTCCACGAAGTCCCCTCCTCCTTCGACAGCCCCCCTTCCCCCCTCCACCAATCCTAAGCAATTTGTATGTGTCCGCTTTCTGCAGCAGCTTGATCCTAAGCAAGACAACTAGGAGCACTAAATATAAGTCCAAGAACATGATACAGACACTAGAACACTGGAGTCATGAGCCATTGATCAAAATTCCAGAACACTGGAGTCATTGATGAAAATTTGGAGTCAACTCAAATTTGAATGCTAGAAATATTATGAACCAAGTACCAAGAGGAATGAGGTCCAGCTTTACAACATAGAATAGACGAGAGGGTTGTAGTCGTAGTGTTTATTATTTAATGTTGTGAAGAAGGCAGATTAGATGCAGGATAACATCAGCATCATCCTAGCCTTTTCCCATCATCCAGCAAATTAGGACTGCAGTCTAGGCTGCAGTCCTCAACGTAATTAAGACTACAGGCCAAGCCTGCAGTCACTGTAGCATTTTTTTTTGGGTAGACAAAGCCCACATTTAGCTTCTGTCGACATTGGACTGCAGCCTAGGCTGCAGTCCTCAACGTAATTAAGACTGCAGGCCAAGCCTGCAGTCACTGTAGCATCTTCTTTTTTGGGTAGACCAAGTCCACATTTAGCTTCTGTCGACATTGGACTGCAGCCTAGGCTGCAGTCCTCAACGTAATTAAGACTGCAGGCCAAGCCTGCAGTCACTGTAGCATATTCATAATACTTGGTTTATATCTGTATCTTTATCCATTTTCTGCAGGTACATGGCATTGCTTGTTGTGTCCCTAGTTTGTTATGTGGTGACTTTTTCTTTCTCAGGGCTGCTCTTCCATTGGTTTACTCCATCTGGACAAGATTGTGGTGACTTAATTTCTTCATGAAAACTTTCAGTAGCTTTTCACATAACAAACCAAGAGATACCAATACCATGATGATCTCATGCTTCTTTGTAATGATATTATGTTTGCATAATTAATATGTTTTAGTTAATTAATGTACTTTTATCTGCAATTGTGAACTTTATAGAAGGCAAAGTTTTGTTGGATCTACTTACCTGCAATAGAGTTTTGTCCCCATTTAGCTCACTGTAGCCTCCAATTTTCTATTGTTAGTCTCATAAAAGAGTGGCATCAGGCCTTGATGCTTGATATCAAAGTGGGTTTAGTCTCAAAAAAGAGTCTCATAAAAGTAGTCCACATTTAGCTCACTGTAGCTCACTGTAGCCTCAATTGGGGACTGCAGCCTAGCCTGCAGTCCTCAATATACTTAGGACTGCAGGCTTGGCCTGCAGTCACAGTAGCCATCAATGGTTCACACGTAATCGTTGGTTCTTGGGGAGCCATATTGGGATTGGACATACGGTGGGGACAACAACAATGGAGGAGGGGGGACCAATGGTGGAGGTGGGGACAACTATGGAGGAGGTGGGGACAACAATGGAGGTGGGGATTGAGAGAAGTGGTTTGGGGATTGAGAAAAGAGGAAGAAGACAAAGGAAGAAAATGGTGGCCCTTAGTGTTTTGAAAATGACAAACTTGTAATTTTTAAAAAAATTTTAAGTTGGTGGCCCTTAATAATTTGGGAGTGGCCTTTAACATTTGCCTTTATTTATTATACTCGACCTCCTCCAATCTCTCCCCCTCTCTCCCGATGGGGAAACCCTTAAACCCCTAAAAACAAAACCTAAAAAAAAAAAAAAAACCTTGGCCGAAAATGTCCCTATCAAGAACCCTACGAATCCCGTCCCTCCCCCTCCTCCGCCTCCTCTCCTCCTCCGCCGCCGAATCCCGCGACGAGAAGCTCAACCGCATCGCCGACGAGCTCCTCTCCCTCACCCCCCGCGAGAGGCACGACTACTCCATCCTCTTCCGCCACAAGCTCGGCCTCACCAACTGGACCTCCTCCGTCGGCCCCGCCGCCGCCGCCTCCGCCGCCGGCCCCTCCGTAGCGGCGGAGGAGGAGGAGAAGAAGGAGGAGGAGAAGACGGCGTTCGACATCAAGCTCGAGAAGTTCGACGCGGCGGCCAAGATCAAGGTCATCAAGGAGGTCCGGACCTTCACCGACCTCGGGCTCAAGGAGGCCAAGGAGATGGTGGAGAAGGCCCCCGTCGTGCTCAAGAAGGGGGTCATCAAGGAGGAGGCGCAGGCCATCGTCGCCAAGCTCAAGGAGATCGGCGCCACCGCCGTCCTCGAGTAATCCCTATGGTTTTACATTCATATATGGTTTGTGAACTGTTTGCATTTCTCCCACTTTCATAACTTTTCTATGAAGGTTGAATGTGTAGAATCATTTCTTGCAGTGAGATCGATAGCAATATTTTACTTAGAACATCAACAAGCTCTCTCTTTGTGCTATGGGTTCGTGTCATGTCTGGATTATGTATGACACAACGTGACATGGACACGTCACATACTCTTAGGGCCTGCTTGGCAATTATGGGAGTAGCGGTTATGGGGTGTTTTTAGAGTAGCGGAAATGAACGGTAATGAGCAGTCCGGTTTTTGGTGGTTTTAAGTAGCGGTTTTTAAACCACTCCAATTCATGCTTGGTAATTCACTAACCAGCGGTTTATGAAATAATAAAATTACATTTATGTCCGTATATAAATAAAAGTTATTCATGATAAAATATGGATTTATGAACGTGAAGGTAACCCCTGCATCAAAAAAGCATTTCATGCATTCTCATCGCCAAATGTTTGTATAGTGAAGATGATTCGATGAAGACAATATAATAGCATCTTTAGTTATTCTCATATTCTTCAACATCCACTAGCACAACAAATAAAATGACATTCACTAGTACAACAATTAAATTTATAATAAAAATAAAATCTCAAATTAGACTAGTATAAAATTTTCAAGACCAAAAATGTCGCAATAGCAAATAAAACTCAAGTTAGAGACCTAATTAATTTGCCGCATCTTGAAGCATCTTCATTAAGACACCTTTACGACGGTGCAACAACCATAAACATGGGAAGAAAGATGGGTAGTTAATAACGTCAAAGAGAAATTTTTTTAGAAAGGTAAAGAATTGTTAATAAACGAGAAGTAACAGTGGTTGATAAACATCAAAGAGAAACAAAAGGGAAGAATTGTTAATAAACGTTGAAGAGAAACACATGAAACCATGTAGAGAAGAATTGTGTCTAACCGGGAGCAGGAAAAGTAGCTGCGGGAAGTAGCAGTGGTTGTCGAGGAAAATAGCCACGGGAAGAATGGAGGAAAAATAGGATTTATGCATTATTAGTTATATTTATATTATTTGGTGAGGATATAAACGGAATAAAATAACAAAGCCACCCAAAACCCTCCGATTTGGGGTGTTTATAAAGCCACCCAAAAATACATTACACCGGTTTTGGGGAATTTTTGAGCCGACCAAAACCGGTGTCTCAAAAAAATTACCAAGCATGGATTTTCATAAACGGTCGGCTTAAAAACACCTCAAAACCGGTGAAAACACTATTATCAAGCAGACCCTTAGAGCATCCAATATTAAGATATTTGATGGTTGCCATTTTTGCTTTAATTATCGACGATACTACTATAGGCAATGCAAGACGTTTCTTTGACGTATCATTTATTTCCGAGAAATAGTAATCGTTTGAAAAACATTTAACATTGAAAGATGTGAAGCGAAATTTTTCCAAATAATCTCTCCAGATGAGGGTTCAACATAGGAGTTAGTGGATTTCGGATGAGCTGCTCTGTCGATGTACTTTCAAACCTCCATATTTTCTTAAAGCCAACTAGATTGTGTTAGGGGAAAGCTTTGATATGTTTCACCTGTACTACAAAGTTTTTTAACATAGAGGGATCTAAATGTATATTCCTTATCCGTGCTCTTCGTATCATAAAAAAGTTAGAGGAACCAAAATACCATGAGAGGAGGAGTCCTATGATCTATGACGACGAAGTTCTAAAACGATGCCATTGTAAAAGATCCTTCAAAGAAATAGGGTGAGAGGAGAGGGGAAGAGGAAAATGGGAATAACTCACACAAGGCACTCTCTTCGGTGAAATAACTAGCCCATTCAAGATAGGAGTTCAATGTTGTAAGTTGTCTTTGATATGTCAGTGATTTCCAACAATCCTTGAAAAGCATCAACCGTTCAAAAACATTAAAACAAATGTCATCAACCTTGAAGGATCCAAAATTAGATATTTCCAATGAGCCCTTTCAGAAGAGGGGTTAACGTAGGAGGTAGTGTGATGAGGACATCGAGACGCACATCCGTCATCTTTGGCGTGTGTACACGAGACGTAGAAGACGTGGTATGGTGAATCCCATCACCAACCAGATTTAGCTTTGATATTGGGATTCTACTTTATGTTATTTTAGTTGGATAAGCTCTAAGTTTGTTAGTAGCTATCCTTTAGTTGGATTTTACTTCTTTTTTTAGTCCCACATCGGAAGTTGTAGTTTTCTTTTCAGTTGTTACTCCTATATAAAGGGGGCTGGTCTATTGTAGAAGGACAACTTATAAAATATTAAAATAATAAATGCATGGTTTTTGCTTTAGCAATTTTTGGTGCATTTGTTGTGATTGAGGTGTGATACCCAATCCAACCTAGCTGCGGAGGGTGAATCATGCCCTAGTTCAATATATTTTATTCTCTCTTCCCACAAAAGATCAACCATCATCATTTGTCCGGAGCCGATGTCGATCTCGCCGCCTTCACCATCGCTGGAATTCCATTCGTCGCTTGTCATCGTCGTTGTCGCTTGCTATTGTCGTCGTTGCTTGCCCCCCGTCGCCATTAACTACCTCCTTTGCCACCAACATCAATCGACGGTTGGATTTCTGCCAGGTGCAATGTATTTTTTTTTCTTTTCAAGTTATTAAATATTGTTAGTAACCATCCATCTCTAAAAGAAAATCTCTAATCTATTATTAATTTCTGTTGTCCACAAATATTTAGAGAATAATTGTGCTTGAAATGACACAACCAACTATTTCCATATTAATCTTAGGATTGTGCTAAAAATAAAACATTTGGATTACAATATTTTTCGAAAGATTACTTGACTTTGAATTAATTATATGCATGCTAATCACCATATCACAATAATTTTCTACATAATCTTCCATAAAATCAAATGCTGAAAGTAATTATGCTTCTTGGTGAACGTATTTTGTACAACTCGAATACTGAACATGTACCTGCACAAAACACGTATCATATCATAGTGTTTATCAAATGAGTTTCTATATATGTAACATCTCTTTATTACATATGGGATAATATTAGGAAGAAAAGGTCATGTCTAAAGACACTAAATTGAAACTTTATGCAAGCCATAATTTCACCTGAACTAACATCAAACTATATAAATAATGCACTGAATTATTCCTATATTGCAACATTTTTCTTCGTCTTCTTCTTCTCTAATGTGGAATCCAGTATTTTGATTATTTCACATGCAATTGCCAAAACCACCAATACGGATTGAGAGAGTTTGATACTAATATCGAGTTTTTGAACCTTGACACCAAGTTACTATTATTAATATGAAATTTTTTTTTGTGTTTCAATGGGTTGAGTAGTTTGTGTGCATTTCAATCAGAGCCATGAGAGAGAAGTGATGCCTTTCTATTTATTTTTAAATAAAAGACCATATTGTAGTTTTGTTGACTCTGGTTAATTGATCCAAAGTGATCCAAGAAATACCAAAATGATCCAAAGTTTAGATGCTGTGGAGTTAAGAGGTAGTAACACTGCTTTCATGGAGCTTTCTAACTGTGGATTATTTGTTTGCTGACACCTGTGTAGAAATTAGAAAAGTGTCTCTCTGTAATTGAACTAAGCATTCTTAACTTCCTGTCGTCTAATTTTTTTTAAAGTAACTAATGAAGGGTTTTGTTCGCCAATCACATCAGATCCAGAATTCGTATATTAAATCTTAACTGGCTTGCTGTTTATATCCTGCACATTGATATCGTCTTTATACTCGTACTTAGGGCACCTGCTGATTAGCTTCTATTATGACATGTCGGCTGTAAGCTTCAAAATCAAGCTTCTATCAGTTCCACTTACCAGCCATTTTGATCATCTAGACGCCTTTACCTCTTCATAACCTAGATCATTTGTCATTGACTCATAGCTAAGACTGGAACCATCATTTTTATAAGCTTCCACCATTTGCAAGTATGGCTTGCTTAGTGACTCCAGTGCAATATAAATTTCCAATTTGTTTGGGCATACACCCTTGCCTTTGTTGCTGAAGTGATAATTAGCGCTAGAAGTTGTGATATCCTTTGATATTCGGCTCAAATTCAAGGTTAAGGATAGGATTCCAGAGTTGGTGAACTCCTGCTCCTGACCTACTCGTGATTTGGTGTTTAATTTCTGGGAAGGTGTTTCATGGATGCCAAATTGCTTTAGTTACCGAGTTACTCTGCCCAATCAAGCAGACGTTTCATGTATATTTCTTTGACATGTCAATTCAGTCGACGAGATCTAGCTGCTTAACAGAACAAATTTTTGGAGTGTCCGTGATTCCTAGATCTAGCTGCTTAAAGGTAATCAGGTTTTGAAACTTGATAGCTTTGAAGGATTTAAAAGCTGTATTGGAACGTTTGGAATCAATCTCTATTTTATTAATGAGCATACACTTATTCACGCTTGATGAATGGAATTTCCCAGGCCTGAGCCTATCCAATATTGGCCTTGTCATTGTCGAGGTTAGGCTTAGCCTCGTCGATTTTGATCGGAGTCCAGGGCAAATCAGGATCTGAAGGGCCTAGGGTTAGTCCACTTGATTGGATATGTGATCATTGCTGCACCAAAAACTTTGTGATGGACGAATACCTAAGTGGAAGGGAAAACGTTAGTAGGTAGATAGAGGACCAGCAACGAGTGGTAGCTGAAACGACAACACAGAGATAGGTAGCAGTCACATTCCCAAAGTTATAGATGCATTAATTGGAAGTTAAAGGTAAGATATGAAAATTTTGTGGTTTCTAGATGAGTAATTTGTATCGGATGTGTACACAAGTTCACAAAAGGCCTATTGGGTTGAAGAGGCGGAAGGACATAAGGGAGGATGAGTAGATGACGACTTTATTACGAAGATGAAATGCTAGCGAAATTATAATGATATGTGATAAAGAAGGCAATTAGTTCATCTTCGCTCTCTGTAATAACATATGTACCCAAATCAAAGATGTGATGTATATGGAGGATGAAGAAACCTAGCTGCTTATGTATGCACCTGTCAAACTAGACTCGATGTTGAGACCCGGGCAACATTTTTCAGTGAGAGTGAAATAGGGATTTGACACGTAAATCTCATATTTTGATTCACTGGCCATACCAAGGGCCCCAACGGGAGCTTCTACTTATGTTTTACTGCAGTATGAAGTTTGCAGTATATACTTGTTGGTCTGCTGTCAGCACTCATCCCTAAAATATGTCATCCTCGACATCGTCTATCATATTAAGATAAATTGGAGTTATCTACAACTTATTCCATGGTCTGAAAGTTGAAGCTCATGCCCGCTGATCCTTCCTACATCGGCTGTGGCAATTGAGGATATATCAATTGAGATGATTTTGTCTGAAGGTGCTATAGAGGTAAACGATAAACACATGCACCCCAAGCAGGCAAAGAAAGTGTAGATGATTGTTGCTTCAATATTCAAGAGACGTGCCTTAGTCGAGTTGGACGAGAAAATGGGATTTGCATGACCCAATAAGTTGGAAACAAGGCTGTAGAGTAACTTGATATTTGTGGTATCAGTGGAAATATGTTTAGAATGAAATATGCTGCCATACTTCAGCAGTATGCAAATTCCTAGCCATGGACTATATGATTTTCCTTATCATATACTATATTGTTGGATAGATTCGATTATCTTTGTATGTCTTTTCAGGTTTCCCCATAGAATTAAGTACCAGTCTTCAAAACTATAACTACCTCTTCTACTATCAGCTAAGGCTCAGCCAGTTACGCTTAGGTAACAGACTCAAGCTTCAGCTTTAGCCTGTCCCCTTCCTTAGTGGTCTGTAAGTGGCGATGCAACCGGAAACTATGCCTTCTGATCACCTATATTGAGATGAAGGATTTGGGAAGCAAAGTTGCAGTCCTATAGCACCGAGGAAGGCGTCATGCTAAGCTGATTCTTTCAATCAATTAAGTGAACAGAAATGTTAATGGTTGTGACTAGAGCCACTGCTGTCTCTCTAACCTGTGGTACCAGAGATGCATTCATTTGGATTATCATCAACATCTTTGTCATCATCATTTAGAAAAGAGAACATTTTATTTCTCTCATCGGATCCTTGTCTGTTAACCAGAAAGATAAAATCTACAAATTACGGAAGAGATATTTGCAAAATATCTAGATGTCCACCAACAAATCAAATTCCCTTTCATTTCATTGCGATGCTCCTCTAAGTTTTTTTTAAAACAAGTATATAATGATTGTTTTGGTCTTTCTTTTAGCTTTACTTACCAGTGAATTTCCGAGAAACAAAATTTTATAGCAACTTCTATTGTCTTGTTCCATTGGAAGCAGGACCACTCTTCAACCACCCTTCTTCTAATTCCTGTTTAAGTTCGATAAGGAGAAACTTTGGTTTATTCCCTATTACTTCTCTCCTTGCATATTATAGTGCTTTCGATTCATTTAGGGGCTTAAGGAATAGTTACTTGCTCCAAGTACCAAGGTTCATGTGCAATGCACCAAATTCTGGCTAAATAAACAAGTGGGGGTTGGAAGGAAGACTAACGACGGGTTGTGGTCCTATCTTCATGCGACCTAACCCTTCCTCTTCTCTTAACCCTATGTCTCTGAAGGAGACTCGATGATTTCATCACTGTTGGTATGAGGTATCTCCATTGGCCCTCTTAGGTGGGGATTGTGGTGATGACTAGGGTTCCTCTTTAGACGATCTGTTTATTTTCATCACCTTCTGTGGTTAGGATTAGGATTGTAGGGATTTTGTTTATTTACAACTCATTTGTGGTTTCAAAACTGAAGAATGTGAAAGCTGAAGAGATGTACTTTGTTCTTTTTATCAATTTCGAATTTCTTAGAAACTAATAAGTTGATTTGGGACTCTTAGCTTAATTCATTGTGGAGTAGCATAAGAAATTTTATGTGTAGCAAAAAAAAAAAAAAAAAACATAAGAAGTTTCCTCATCATCTTTTTTTGGCTTTAACAATAAGAAGCCCACGACAATGCAATTTTGGGAGTGTGAAAGTTGAAACAATCTCTCTCGTCCCACCACTAATTCTTCTTTTTTTTGGAGAGGTAGCAAACCTTCAATAAACCAATAATTTTTTTGGTTCATTTCTTTTAAATCTTTTTATGGTTGAGTTTGTTCGTTCATGTTCTTGTATATACATTGATCTTTTAAATTTGTATACATATATTGCGGATCTCTTCCTTAGATCCAAGGAGGAGAGAAAAAAAAATAATTGAATGAGAAAGTTATACAAGTCAATATAATCTGTACTGCTTTCCAGATGAAACCCGATAATGATCCTTAATCCATTGAAAGAGATGATGGGTCTTGGGGGTTTGAATTATACGTATAAGTTAAATAAAAATGTAGAAGAAATTTATTAAAGAGGGAGGAGAAATTATTCAGTGAGTTGGGCTCACCATGAGTCTTGATTCTCCGATCCACTTAATTCCACTTGACGGGTGAGTGCATGCAGTGGCAACCTTGATTTTTCTTTCCATCCTCAAATTTCTAGACTATCAAGTGCAGGAGAATTAAGGCTCATGGTGAGCCCGGCTCATGTAGGTAGATTTTTTATATTACTTCTCATTTCAGAGTACCCTGTCTCCATGCTCACTAATACTTGTTGCACTAATGAAAGAATATTGTTGTTGTAGGTGATCAATTGACCCTGTAAATAAATCACCACCCTAAGCTCTGATACTTGCCGAATCCACTCGAAGAAGAACGATGATCTGCAACTTGTGAAACATGCATCAGAGAGAATTCTAAGAGAGCAAGAAAGCTTCAAACCAGCTCTCGCAAGGTGAAAATGGCTGGCGATGATTCGTCTATTTTCTCAAACATTTCATCTACACAGTCATTGGAAGGGATTCAAAGGTTCCGAGTAGTATCCCTTACCCACCTTAAATAGTATTGGGGTTAGTCCTGATATAGTTTCACTATTTCACTTTGGGACAAACTCTATGTCTGTGTATTTCAATACTTGATTCTTCATTTATTGACTTGTTAATGTACTGTGTGTTACTACAAATAGTGTTTCAGAAGTTTGATTGATAGTGCAATCAAAACTTGCTAGTTCCTGAAAGCTAATTAACGTCGAATTTTGCTTTGAACAACGATAGTTCTACCACCCTCAATAGAACAATTATGCTAATTATTTTAGTGAACTTATAAGCAGTTTTTTTTTTTTTTTACTGCTAATCTTTCTAGCAGTTTTTACTGCTCCAATTTTTGTAGCAGATTATTTTGCTTGTGATTTTTTTTGTAGCAGTTCTGCTGCTGAAATTTTATAGACGTCATTCTGCGCATTTCGATGCAACTAGTTCGCAATGGAACGAATCGATAACACCATTATCATATGATTTTCAAATCAAACAGTTAGTTCAATTAGCCAAGTTCGAGCTCACGGTGCTCCCCGATCAAATGACCACCGAGATATATAATGAAACTTGGTACGGAGTAGGAGGGTTTATACCAACTCGAATATGTAAAAGACTCTTTATTTTGTTTTGGATGTCCTTACTGGCACTGCTAAAATATCATCATGTACTCCTCTTTAATTTTTTAACATTCAAATTTCAAATTTGTTCATGTATTAACACTATTGGTACTCCTAAAATGTCATCCTACACTCCTCCATCCATGCATGCACAAATTAATGTTATATTTAAATATTTAATGCATGAGTATATTTGAAATTAGAATGATAGAAAATTAAAGATGAGTGCAGGATAACATTTTAGGAGTATTAATAACAACATCCTTCCTTTTTCTTTTTGGCTTTTTCTAAAGGCACCACCAAGTTTACTTGGGGACAGCCAAAAAATGTTTGCAAATATTACAAGTTTGCCATCGATTTTTTTTTTTAACTTGGGGACAGCCCAACATTAGGTATAAAAGACAACTTTTCTATTTTTTTTCCTCTCTTCCTCCCTCTACTCTTTTCTTCTCTCCATCGACTTTTTTCTTCTCTTCCTCCCCATTTTAGGTCATAGAATATAACCTAGCAAAAAAAAATTTCCAACCTACATTTTGGGAAGATTGTTGGTAAAATTTTTAGTAATAGTGTCATTGACTTCTCCCATTTATTGGTAAGTCATCGAATTAATATTTGTTTAAAGTTTTAAACATGAATTTCACATATAAAAGTTGAATTATGTGTTTAATGTAGAAAAAAAATTGAACATGGAAGAACTCGGGTCATCAAATGTTGTAGACTCTCTTCCTGCAACGTCCGAAGAATACTTTGATGCTTCGGAAGCACTTTTGGTAACTAAATTTTAACTTTTTATCGGGTAAAAATTTGGGTTGTGACACAGAGGACTGTCACCTCTCTAGCAGTCCAGATCATAGATTAGGACTGCCAGAGATGTGACAGTCCTTCACAATAAGTAGGACTACCAGGCCTGCTACAGTCCTACATATTGTGAAGGACTGCCTCCTCTCTGGTAGTCCTATTTAATTGCATAAATTTTCACATATGCTTTATGTAGTTGTTTAGTTTTATTAACTTTTAAATTCTATTGTAGGACTTGACATCTTCCGATTTTGTGGTACCTGCTCCAATTGCAGTCGATGTAGGTCATTTATTCTGGACCGATCTTTGGTTTGAATCAAGCGACGGTGCGGTACATTGGTGTCGAGAAGTTGGATGAAAAAACAACATAGTTCTAGTGATAACCAGATCGGCCCGAAATCGTCCGGAACGACAAATTGTGATGGTTGGATGTGAAAAAGGTGGTGTGTTCAGAACCCACAAGAAAGACACGATTATCCAAAGTAAAGTTCCCAAAAAAATATTGGAACAAGAAAATGTGGTTGTCCATTCACGATCCATATTAGAAACGAAGAAGAAAAGTGGAAAGTAGAAGTGAAGAATGGAACCCACAACAATGAGATTGCCGAAACACTATTGGGTCATCCGTATGTCGGACGGTTGAACAATACGGAGAAGAAGATAGTCGAAGACTTGTCCACTTCCGGAGTTGCACCGAGACAAATATATTCCGTCATACGACATGAAGATGAGAAGAACAAGTCTACAATGAAGTCAATATACAATGCCCTATCTACTTCGAACGTTGTCCGGACGAAATCAAGAATGGCGATGCAAGAAGTGCTTAAGTTGCTGGCCGATAATCATTATATTGAGTTCCATAGAAAACATCCCCAGAGTAATGAAGTAATTTCAATCTTTTGGGCTCATCCCGATTGCACAAGTCTGGCCAGGTCTTTTGCCGACGTGTTAGTCCTTGATTGCACGTACAAGACCAATAAGTTCAAGATGTCTCTCTTTCATGTTGTCGGGTTCACCTCTACTTGAAAAATATTTCCAGTGGCATTTTGCTTCATGAAGAGTGAAAAACTTGAAGACTACACATGGACGTTGGAGAAACTGAAAACACTTTACACCGGTCATACAGAGCCGTCAGTTCTTGTTACCGACAGAGAGTATGCCCTAATGAATGCTATTCGCATTGTTTTTCCGCAAGCGGATACATTGCTATGCACTTGGCATGTCAATCGTGATATTCAATCCCAATGTAAGTTGAAGTTTCGGAAGGAGGATGGTAAACTTGACATACAAATTTTTGACGAATTCTACAATGACTGGAATTATGTATGACGAGCCTCTACGATTGCCAATAACGATGCCGCATGGTACTTGTTCAAGCAGAAGTGGAAGGCGAGGGAGCCGGCATGTATTTTTTACATTAAAGATACATGGCTTGAACCGCACAAAGAACAATTCGTCTTAGCATGGACGAATGTGGTGAAGCATTACGGCACGACACTACCAACCGTGTCGAAGGAGCACACTCTGTATTGAAGAGACACCTAAGATCATCTCTCGGCAACTTTGTCTCTGTTTGGCAAGCTATACATCTATCGGTAGACCGGACGGTGAATAAAATTAAGGCATCATTTGAGATGAGCTTAAATATAGTCAAGCATGAGCATAGAAAGGAAGTACTCTTAGATGCTTTAATGCGCGTGGTATCTCACAAGGCGTTGGCATTAATATTTGATAAGATTAATAGGTCAAAGTTTGTCAGGTTTGATCCCGAGGTTTGAGGGTGTATACATCGACATACAATGGGCCTTCCTTGTGCACATCAAATTAATGAATATCGTCGTGAATCCATTCCTATTCCAGTCGATGATGTCGATGAACGTTGGAGGTAGTTGTCTATAATGCCTGTGATGAAGACGCTGATTTTTTCTCTTTGCCACAAGTGAAACTTCTCCACGCAAGGTGGTGTGCCTCATTATGAGCGGAACGGGAGTCCAATGAGCTTAAAATCCAAGAAATTGCATGTCCGGTGACTACTAGAATGCATGAGCCGTCCGTTGTTTCCAATCTTAAAGGCAGGCCTCAAACAAGATTGACTAGTTCACAGAAGAGAAGGCTGGAGTCGACTAAGAGAGATTCATCGTCCTTTGATCATGTTGAACGAAGCTTACAACAACCTCCGCCTGCACGAAAGGGCAAGCTTGTCATTCGCCGAAAAATAGAAAAAATGGACCTCCCAAGAGAAAATACCGTTGCAAGCCAAACACTGAGTTGTATATTGACAAATTTCAACATGAGCTTCGCAGTTACATTTGGTCTATTGTCGATATCTCGGGTGATGGCCCTTGCGGATTCCATGTTCTTGCAAGACATCTTGGTTATTCGGACAAAGACGGATGAAGACAGGTGAGACAGGAGCTGTACGAGGAGTTAGAGACTCGTCTTCCATTCTACTCCCGCATCCTAAGCGAAGAAACAGTTGCAAGTTTATTGTTAAGTATCCCTTGTACTAATAGTGTTACTAGGGAAGACCACTACATGCCAGTCCCGTCTGTCGGCTATTTATTTGCTAATAGGTACATGATACCTGTTGTACTTATCTTGCTTAGCAATAATTATTTCCGATGTGCGCTCCTCCGGCGGACCACGGACATTCTAACCTATGTACTATAGGTCAAATCGGGGATCACTTCGTCATACTAAAGATGATCGGTCATTCTCCGATTCCTCTACCTTCAACAGTTTTGTACAAAAGAGCCCATGTCGAAGCCATCGCTTGGACCACACCTTTCGTTGATCAAATCAACCATTGTAAGAAGTTGTTGAAGTTTGAGGAGCCAAGAGACTTACCAGCTGGCCACTACGACGTCGAAATCGACTGAGTATGGATATATTTACAGTTTGATATTTTGTATATGGAGTTCCACTTTTGTATACAGTAAATTATGAAAGTGAAATATGAAGTCCACTAACCTATATGGAGTAAATTTTGTATACAGTAAATTTTGCGTATTGGACTTACCTATATGGAGTACCACTTTTGTATACAGTGAAATATGAAGTCCAGTATGTTTCCACTTTTACCTATGTGTTATCTGTGTTATATGTGTTTACTTGTGTGCTATCTGTGTTATATGTGTTTACATGTGTGCAAGTATCTGTGTCAAAATATACCAATTTGTTAAAAGTATCAGAGCTAGTATCAGGACTGCCATAACCCTGGCAGTCCTTCATTAGTGTAGGACTGCCAGCACCCTGGCAGTCCTACACTAATGAAAGACTGTCAGGGTTGCGGCAGTCCTGATACTAACTCTCTGTGAGGAGAGTTTGTATTTGAAACTCTCATAACAGAGAGTTTCAATTAGGACTGCCACAACCCTGGCAGTCCTACACTAATGAAGGACTGTCAGGGTTGTGGCAGTCCTGATACTAACTCTCTGTGAGGAGAGTTTGTATTTGAAACTCTCCTAACAGAGAGTTAGTATTTGAAACTCTCCTCACATAGCGTTAGTATCAGGACGTGTGTGTATATACTCTCTTTGTATACATAATTGAAACTCTCTATGAGGAGAGTTTCTATTTGAAACTCTCCTCACATGGAGTTAGTATCAGGACTGCCACCCACCAGGCAGTCCTACATTAGTATAGGACTGCCAGGGGGTAGCAGTCCTGTTTGAAACTCTCTGTGAGGATAGTTTCAAATACAAACTCTCCTCACAGAGAGTTAGTATCAGGACTGCCACAACCTTGGCAGTCCTATACTAATGAAGGACTGCCAGGGTGCTGGCAGTCCTAATTGAAACATAGAGTTTCAAATAGGACTGCCACTACCCTGGCAGTCCTACACTAATCCTGATACTAACTCTCTGTGAGAAGAGTTTGTATTTGAAACTCTCCTCACAGAGAGTTTCAAATAGGACTATCACCCCCTGGCAGTCATATACTAATTACGACACTAATGAAGGACTGCCACCCCCTGGCAGTCCAAAGAGAGTTCATACACACACATGTCCACATAACAACATATCTACTATTACGTATCCAAATTACGACAATCAAATACAACTTACATCAAAAATAACAACATATCCGACAAAATATCCAACAAGCCAAGTTTCCAAACAACATCCAAAAATAACAAATTATCCGACAAATTATCCAAAATGAAGCATACGACAAAATACCCTAAAATCCACAAGTCAAGTTTCCAAACAATAACAACAACCAACCACATCCAAATTACATTCAAATACAAAATGATTTTGAACATCCAACTACATATCATGTCAGGCCTTTGTACGAGACTCCATATTATGCATGAAGGGGAACGCGACCTCGTCATCGATGCGCTCCAGCTCGTTGGCGATCGTGACACAGTTCTCACTCTGGCAACCTCCTCAGAGTGTCTTGGCCAATTCCTTCACCCTTTTAGACTGTAAATAAAAATATCAGTGAATTAAGTCTACAAACATGAAAATCTTAGGATGACTACAAATACGGAACTCACCATTTTCACCAATGAAGCTTACAAGATATTTTTTGAAGGAAGAGATCCAATAGCTCCCACGGGCACAGGACCCGGGTTTGTAGGGTTCGACAACTTAGAATGTCCGACACCTAGGAAGTACGAAAAACAGTTACCAGCAAAACAAAATTAACATAAAAAAGTAAGTCAAAATTTAGTACCTTTTCTGGCACCAAATTGTCTAGTACTTCACGAATGGAAGCCAGCGTTTGAGAGTTTTTGGTTTCCAGCTGCGTGGGCCTCCATCAACACACTCTAGAAAGGTGTTCAACATACCCTGGGTTCAGCTCACCCCGCCTGAGCATCGGAAAGTGCTCGTATATCCATGCCTATTCAATTTATAAATGAATAGTCAAAAAATAAACAACAAAATGAAGTATACGAGATTAAATTGTTAGAAGTTTTCTTACATGTAGCAGAGTCTGGCATCCGGTCATTGTCTTAGTCCCGACACGGGATGCGATGCCGAGCTCGCGGTAAAGATTGGCTAGTATACCACTTCCCCAGGATATATAAATGAAGTCATCCACTTCAGATAAATTCAAAATGTACCTACATGTATCGAGGTTCCGGACTTGTCCGAAATGCCGACTGATCCTAGGACGAAGAGCATGTACGCACGGGCTACCGTGTCGACCGTCTCATCATCATCATCCACCTTCATATCCATGAAGTGCTCCAACAAAAATGACAGAGAAATTCCATAAGTCTTCTTGAAGTCGGGCAGAGTTGTAAAACTAGTAGCCTCAACTCTAAGGTGACTTGAGACAAACATGATGATCTTCTCGTACCATTTTAGGGATTTCTCATTGTTGTAATGTTCTTTGGTCACGACGCGCCCGGTAACTGGCAGCACCAGTATCTGGTAGACGTCGTCAAGTGTAATGGTCATCTCCCCTGCTGGGAGATGAAATGTGTTGGTCTCCGGGTGCCATCTCTCCACAAAGGCGGATACGAGGGCACTATCCATTGTCCTATAGGCGTGTCGTGCCAAATTGTGCAAGCCGCTCGGTATGATTTTGCTCTGGACGGCCTCCAATAAGCTTTCAAACTTCCAGGACACGATTTTCTTCCCGTAACTCACAGCCCTAAGCATACGATATGTCCTATGTATGTCGAACAACAGGAAAACATAACAATTATGAAAATATATATATATATATATATATATATATATATATATATATATATATATATACACTACAAGAAAAGTGACTATTTATGACATTATAATTAAGGCGTGCTTAAAAAAGTATGCCTTAAATAAGTGTTTCCCGACATGCATTTCCATGCATGACGTTAAATAAGTGAGAATGAATTTATTATATTATTTACGACACACATTGAATGTCTTAATTAGTTTTACAAAAGAAGGCATGCAATTAATGCCGTAAAAAATAATATTCTAACTTTATTATATCATTTACGACACGTATTGAATGCCGTAAGTTTTTAGAATAGACGGCATTCAATGAACGTCCTAAAATATAATAAAAAATACTAGGCGGCAAAATTCCCTCCCCCCAAAATTTTTCTCCCGCAACCTAAAAATAAAAGGCCATAAAACTCCAGAACCCTCCCCTCTCCTGGAAACTCCCGCGCGCCCCCAATTCCCACCCGCGCTCAAGACCCTCCCCTCTCCTGGAAACTCCAGAACCCTAAAACTCCCCCCCCCTGCAGTAAGTTCTACGGCTTCATCCTCTTCTTTGACTTCTTCCTCTCTCTAAATAGGTTAATCTTCTTCCTATTCTTCTCTTTTTTTTCCCGAATTTGTTCAAATTCAGTTGCTTCCTTTTCTTCGTTTGCTTTTCATTTCTTTTTTTTTTCAGATCATAGGAGAATTTGTGAGCACAATTCACATCCCCACCCAATTTTCCTCTTTTTTAGGGTTTACTCCCCAAATTTCATTCTTTTTATTTAGGGTTTTACACTAATTCGAATTTTTTATTTTCGTTTTACAGGATCTCTTCATATTTACGGAGACAACATTACTGAAACGATGGGCTGAGGTTCGATTTCTTCTTCTTCCCCCAAATTTACCTAAGAAATTAAATTTTTATTTAGGGTTTTTCTTTGTCGATTGTCGTGGAAATTTATTTACTGTGTATTTTTGGTTCTCAATATGATTAAAGTCATTTTGTTCTTATCGAGGCTGACTGAAAATTATTTCTCTGGATGGTGAGCCTAAATCATTTAGTTGTTGGCATCTATCATGTATGCCTGTCCTCTTGTATGTTGCCTGCTCTTTGATTGTTAGTTAGCTATTTTTTAGAAGGGAAGGCGTATTGGCAAACCAAAAAATGAAGATTTGGTGCACAGTTTCAATTTGTATCCTATCAAAAAATCAGCATATGAGAGATCTTCATTTGAAGAATTACAAGCTGAATAAGAAACCCAGATGCAACAGAGTTTTATTTACCCAAATCAGCATATGAGGATACTTCTGAATGTTGTGTATGCTTAGAAGAAACATAAATATCTTCATGTTTATTCTTAGAAGAAACACAAATTTTTCAGCCCTCGCATATATGTTTTGAACAATTTTCTCTAATACTATTAATGTTGGTCCATGATATATGTAGCGGGATAATCTTTCATCGTTCTGTTTCATTTGTTTTATCCCACCAAATTCGTTTAAGTATAATTATTTTTTTATACCAAAAAAGTATGATACTACGATTCGATACAACGATACTGTCGATTCTGATATTCATAGAGGATCCAATAATATTGACACCGATATTGTAACCTTGCTTCAAGCATTCACCCCTTTTGGTGCTCAACCGTGATGTTTCTTCCTTGTTGCCTGAATTGATTACCATCAGTAAGAAGTATATCATGACTATCCCTTGCTTCATACATATAGCAAATATCATAAGCTTTAGATATACGTCACATGGTTGATGCTCATCACATTGAGCAGCAACCAGAGCGGACGATCAATATTACCCAGCTAATGGAATTTTTTCCTCTCTTTCATGGGATAGATGTAATCTCTCTTACATTTTCCCCTTTCCACTTGATATGGCAGCACATTTGACTATATTGTAATCTGAACGCACTCAAATAGAAATTTGATATTAATGCAATTTTGCACTTACGACTATCCGTACCTTGTTACTATACATATTTGATTACGTTGATTTATGGTATATATCAGCTGATGAATTTGTCTTGTTGTGGTTGCATGTTTGTTTTCCTAAGATACTTGTGATAGCAAGCTTTTGTGCTCAAGGACGTGTTCTTCAAGCCCATAGCATTCTCCAAGTCCAGTTATACACATTTTTAATTTTTTTTCATACACATTTAAACTCTCTTTCAAATGTCGATTGCACCTTGCTTGTGCTTGTGGATACTGGTTCTCTTGGCTGCATTGATAATGACAGTTAGGTATGGCTCGACCATATTACTTATTATATATCATTCTACACTATGGTGCATACATTCAGTCATGAGATAGTCGGGAACTGATATTCTTTAATGTCATTATTATCGACTGATCTTATCTAACATATCTATACAGTAGTGAGATACATGTTTTTGGTAGGTTCCTGCACAACTATGAAATGAAATTATCTATATCCAAGTTAATATGGCACAATTTGCAAATGGAATGATCTATACATTCTGGATTCAGCAGAACCACAAAAAATGGCAAAAGATAACAATCTTTTAGTGATGGTTGATATTATTAACAGTGATACAAGAGAAATCAGATTTGAATGACCTGGGAAGACCTTGCTAAAATTTGGTTGGTAGACAAAGCTTACATTGTTTTGGTCAGTTGCTAATCTAATGGGCTGTGGCACTCCTGAGAATGAAAACACCAATATGGTTAGTACTAATAAACAATGATGTATAAACTTTCCAATCCATATATGTAAGTTTGTCAGAATAACGAAACTATAGGGATTACAGGTTTAATGTTATGGCTAACAAGGAAAGTAATTTTGCAACTTATTTAGATTTGTGACACTACTTCCAAATGCTCATCATCTTGGCAGATAGAGTGAATAGAACCCATATAATCCATTATTTCTTTGAATTTAGACATCTTAAAGGCATCCGCCTAGGCATTCCAGATGGCATGGACCAAGTACCTAGGTAGTAAACATTTAGGCTAAGTAGGCAGAGTAATTTTGCAGCTTATGTTGGACTTGTGAAACTACTTTCAATTGTTCATCACCTAATTACTAGATAGAATAAATAGCATAGTAATCATTTGACAAAAGATCATAAAAATTAAGATGCAAAGTTCATCTGAAGTTTGAATGCATACAAAATTATAGTCTTATCAATTTATAATTCAAAATTGAAAGGTTTGATACATGACCATAATTAATTGCCAGCAGACTAGCAGACCTCAAGTTACAACTTCTGAGAGTCTAGTAGAAACCAGTCACGATTTTCAACTTGATATACATTTACATAATACTCTTTCATGCTCTGAGCTGAATTGTGTAACTTGAAATTTGAATTTTCACATTCCTTATATAGACAAAGCTAAATTGTGATAACCAAACACGGTAAGTATACATGCCAACTGCATGTTGCATTCACC
Source organism: Iris pallida (assembly GCA_029216955.1). Lineage (NCBI taxonomy): Eukaryota > Viridiplantae > Streptophyta > Magnoliopsida > Asparagales > Iridaceae > Iris > Iris pallida. The sequence goes on from JANAVB010027799.1 coordinate 2,179,930, forward strand.
GATGGGAAAAACAACAATTGTCATGAGTTTGAATACATGATGCAGCAATTTCGTCGGGCTCCCAAAGTCGACTGTTTTAAGGTTTTGGTCAAGCACTAAAAAAGTAAAAAGCTGGATTACCAGATAGAGTAACTTGTGCTCTTTGAAATCATAGGGTTCGGATATTATACACTTCTGCATCAGTCATGCATATTTGATTGGCTATGGATATGCGTATCCTAACCGTTCTTCCAAACCATAGAGACCTGTGAGAGAATGATATATTACTTATTATATATCATTCTACACTATGGTGCATACATTCAGTCATGAGATAGTTGGGAACTGATATTCTTTAATGTCATTATTATCGACTGATCTTATCAACTAATGAGATAGTCAGGAACTCTTAACTGCATTGATAATGACAGTTAGGTATGGCTCATCCATATTACTTATTATATATCATTCTACACTATGGTGCATACATTCAGTCATTAGATACTGGTTGTCTTTGCTGCATTGATAATGACAGTTAGGTATGACTCGGAAAGATAGTCCTTATGTTGGTATTGGTCGGTATCGGTAATGGTTAAGGATAGGCCAAAAATGATACAATATGGTTGCTACCTATTGGTGTCAGCCAATACTGGGAATCTTGGTTAATAAGGTAAAGAAGGTGATTCGAATTTCGGCACTAAATGTATGGAAATGTATGGCCATGAGCATACATTTCAGAGAACTTTGGTTATTAATATGTCAAACCAATTCAGAGAACTTTGGTTATTTAAATCATCATTATGATATAATTATAAATTAAATGTATTGCCATGAGCATAATAGAAATGCATCCTCATCCTGATAGTATCACAAAGTGGATTCCCTTCAAATAAAGTACTTGCATATAAACTATTCTCTATTTCAGTGGCTAACAGGTTATAATTCGTACAAGGTGGGTCATACACAATGGACAAAGGTTGGATACACTTTAGAAGGTTACTATTTATTCCTTAAAACCATAAATATTAACATACTTGTTGCTTGTTATTAATATTAGATTATGTTTGGGGTTTGTCTTTATTTGTAGAGATTCACAAGCATATCAAAATGGAGCACGCAAGTTTGCTGATACAATTCAAGCTAGTAAGGGAAATCCAGAAAAAATTCAGTGTCCCTGTTGTCGATGTTTAAGTCATCGATTTCACAATTTTGATATGGTTTATGAGCACTTAGTCATATTTGGGATGGATCCTTTATATGATAAATGGATCTTTCATGGTGAAAGTTCTACTGCAACCAGAGACGAAGATATAGAACTACCCGAAGCATATAAAATGTTTAGAGATGCAAACTTTGATTATGATCTTTTTGATGACAATGATAATAATACAGAACCTGCATATGAAAGAAGAGATGCAAATTTTGCAAATCTTGTGGAGGAGGCTGAACTTCCTTTATATGCTGGATCTACTTACACAAAGATGGCTGCAGTTGTTGCCCTATATAAGTATAAAGCTCGACATAGTCTCACAGACAGCGGTTTTAATGAACTTCTTGAGATGCTTGGCAAAATTTTACCTCGAGACAACAAACTTCCTGATTCTTTATATTCAGTAAAGAAGATGCTTAAAGATTTTGATCTAGGCTATGAGAAGATACATACTTGTGTTAATGATTGTTGTTTATTTAGAAAGGAAAAAGGACATATGGAGACATGTCCAAAATGTGGGGCTTCACGGTGGAAAGTTGATGTGCGCACGAAAAAGATTCAATATAGAGTTCCTGCGAAGGTGTTGAGGTACTTTCCTATAATTTCAAGATTTAGGAGAATGTTTAAATCACCTGAAAAGGCAGAACAGGTAAGATGGCATGACACTCACAAAAGTCAGGATGGAAAGATGCGACACCCTGTTGATTCAATGGCCTGGAATATGATCGATACTAAGTGGCCTGATTTTGCATCCGATCCCCGTAATCTAAGGCTTGGTCTTGCATTAGATGGATTTAATCCTTTCGGTGATCGTAGTACTCAATATAGTTGTTGGCCTGTGATTTTGGTTGCTTATAATCTGCCCCCTTCCTTATGCATGTCAAAGGAAAACTTGATGTTGACGTTACTAATCCCCGGACCTAAGCAACCAGGAAATGACATAGATGTATACTTGGAGCCACTTATAGAAGATTTGAAAGAGTTATGGAGCAATGGTGTGAATGTTTTTGATTCATTCAGTAAATCCATATTTAATTTGAAGGCTATTTTAATGTGGACAATAAATGACTTTCCGGCCTATGGAAATTTATCTGGATATTCCACAAAGGGTAGAGCAGCTTGTCCCATATGTGGAATTGAGACATCTTCAAGATGGCTGACTCATTGTCGGAAGCATGTATATATGAACCATAGACGATTTCTTGCCCACAATCATCAATTTCGATTAAAAAAATCTTGGTTTGATGGAAATGAAGAACATAGAAGGAAGCCTAGAGCACTAACAGGTTCAGAAGTTTTTGATGTGGTAAAGAACCATGTCAATAATTGGGGAAAAACAAAAAAAGAAAAGAAGAAAAGGAAGAAGAAGCAACAACAGCCAAACATTGATACAATATGGCCTTAGAAGAAGAAATCGATTTTTTTTGAGTTACCTTATTGGAAGGTACTATCATTACCCTATCTCTTTATGTATCTCTTTCTCTGAAAATAAGTTTTCTTTTCATTTATGAATATAATTTTTTATATGATGTTTTAGAGTTTGCTATTGCGACACAATTTGGATGTGATGCATATTGAGAAGAACATTTGTGAGAGCATCATTGGCACACTCTTGAGTATAAAGGGGAAAACAAAGGATGGACTAAGTTCTCGTAGAGATATGGAAGAAATGGGCATAAGAAAAGAACTACATGCTGAAGAAATTGGAAATAAATTTCGATGGGCGGCGGGCTCTTTTAATTTATCAAAGTCGGAGAAGCAATTATTTTGTGCAAGAATTGCAAATTTAAGATTACCTGATGGTTACGGCTCCAACATTTCAAATCATGTGTCATTGCAAGATACCAAGATTATAAATCTCAAGTCTCATGATTGTCACATTCTACTCCAACAAGTCTTGTCAGTAGCATTGAGAGGACTTCTACCAAAGGGTACGAGAACTGCAATATTTCGACTTTGTTCATTTTTTAATGAATTATGTCAAAGAGTGATCGATAAAAACAGATTGGAGGAACTAGAAACTGAAGTTGCAGAAACTTTGTGCTTATTAGAAAGGTTTTTTCCTCCATCATTTTTTGATGTTATGGTGCATCTCACAATTCATCTTGCACGAGAAGCTCGAATTGGTGGGGGGGTACATTTTCGTTGGATGTACCCATTTGAGAGGTAATAATATATATTTTAAATTAATAATAAACTTATTAATTATTCTATACTCTTCTAAGATTTGCTTTTAATTAGATCTATGCAGGTACTAAAAGGATATGTTAGAAATCGTTCAAGGCCTGAAGGATGTATAGCAGAAAGATATCTTGCGGAAGAGTGTTCAAGTTTTTGTAGTGGGTTCATAAAGCAAGCTGTTGAAATTGGAGCTCAATATAGACGCAACGATGATCTTGAGAATGAAACTAGCCGAGAAGGGAGACCAATTTCTAAAGGAAAAACAATGAGTATGTCCTCTGACATGCTAGAGATAGCCCATCGTACTGTTTTGTTTAACAGTTCTGAAGTCGAACCGTACATTAAGTAAGTATTCTACCAATAATAATTCTTTTGACTTAAAATTTTCACTTTCTGAGTTCTCATTTTCCTATACTTTAATATCAGAATGCATCTAGAGGAACTTAAGCATTTGGATAGGCGTCTTTTGAAGAATGAAAGTCTGCTACAAAAGAGACATACAGAGGCTTTCATAGGATAGCTAGCAAATAAGGTCAGAACAGGCCAAGTTGACACTATGTCGAGCACACTAAGATGGCTAGCATGTGGGCCGAGAAAGGATGTAATGTCATTCTCAGGTTATGTCATCAATGGTCATCGATTTCATACAAAAGATGCAGAAAAGAGCACACAAAACAGCGGTGTCTCAATTGAAGCAGAAACAATTTGTCGATCTAGTGCAAGAGACACATCTCTTGTCACTGGAAGTGTAACTTATTACGGAGTTATTAGAGACATAATTTTGCTTGACTACTACAATATTCAGGTTCCTTTATTTCAATGTGATTGGGCAAACATAGAAAATGGTGTCAAAGTTGAAGAGGGATTTACATTGGTTAACCTTCACCAAGGGCAAAGTCAATTTGAAAGAGATCCGTTTATTTTAGCTTCACAAGCAAAGCAAGTATTTTATTCAAGAGATACCGATGCATCCCATTGGTATGTTGTTCTAAGAGCTCCACCACGAGGTTTTTACGAGTTAGAAAGTTCTGAAGAGAGTACGTACATGCCATGCGCACCATTAGATGTACTACAACTTGATCCGAATCTTGATGGTGAAGGTTATGTAAGGCTTGATTGTGAGAAGGTGACTTCGGATGAGGTAAATAATTACTATTTTTATACGAATCATAATTATGATTATCCCAAAAAAATGAATTTTTTTGTTGGATTAAACAGAAAATGCATAAATGGTCACTTTTACTCTCTTGCACTAGTCAGTCCACCTGAGTCAGTCTATAAGTTCAGTCATATGAGATGATCATATATAGTTTCCATTTATTGCAAATGTTCAGTGTTTCAGGAATATTGATCTAATACATACCTATATGCACTCACAAGGTCACAAACAATGGAAAAGGAAACTGAAACTGAAACAAATGGCCACATACTGTTCATCAGAACCCCACAGGAAACTTGGTCACACTGTAGCTTCATGAACACCCTTACCCAATGGTGTCACTTGTGATTTTTACCTCCTCTTTAATGTGTACATACAGTAGGTCCTTACCCTCACCATATGCCTTTTGCAAAGTTGGGTACAGGGAATATCAAGAATGCCTCCATTGTTAGTATCTACTGGATATAAAGGGAAGCCACTGGATTCAGTATCCCATGGATACAGAGGAAGGCTTTAGGTCAGTGCCAATTTGGAGAGAAAAGAAAATATTCATTGGGTACAAGGAACTCATGTGTTAGTATCAATTTGAGGTTCACAAGACAGTACCTTTACATTAGACTATGGCCATTTCTAGTATCTGTGCACTGTTACTCTAACTTGCAGGACACTCCCAATGTCCTTCATGTTCAGTTGCTCTAATGGACATATGTGGAGCTGTAAGCAAGGCAAGCTTTTGTACCACTGGTTATATTATCTATTTTTCCTTATTCATGGCTAGAAGGGGTCCAATTTATGTACTCGTAAGCTCCTTAGTACTCAACTGGTATCAAGTAGGCTAAAGCCATATGTGACTTGGAGGTACTTCCTACAGATGGGACAACACATATACTGGGGTACACAATATCCAGTATGAGCATGCTTTCCTGCACCCTACGGCTATATACCCCCACCATGGAGTATCAGGTTTTGGCCTTGTCACAGGACAATTAGCCAACCCAGCTCTGATATTCCCATACCCCAATGTTTTTACATCTGCCACCAGCTCCTATTCTAAACACACTGGTATGCTCATACATGACACAGGGACATAGGGAACTCTTATGAATCATAGTTTTCCTATCTATGCCCAATTTCCCGCACAGGTACTCTTATGAATCATAGTTTTCCTATCTATGGATAGCTCTAACCACTGTAGGTAATCTGTTACCCATATGTGATACGCCACCTGATATCGAGTGTCAAATGTGACACCTCATATCAAGTCTGATACCAAACAAATTTCTGATATCAAGTCTGATATCCCAAACCTGGTTAGACACCCCAATCTGAACTTGAATTGAATGAACATTATGAACTTGAAGTAAACCACTGTAGGTAATCTGATATCAAGTCTGATATCCCAAACCTGGTTAACCACTGTAGGTAATCTGGTTGTACTCTCAAAAATATTGAACTTGAATTGAATGAACATTATGAACTTGAAGTAAACAAAAATTATGGGCTTAAATTAAATACTTACAGCCGCAGGAAGTACCTGATAGACATAAATTTAATATACAAATACAAAAACATAATTTTTAGTAGCTAAATAAATTGAAATGCACAACTTCAAGCTCAAGCTTCGCAGAGCTTCCTAGTCCATGAGTCAAGCTTCAAGGCTCTTAAGGTTGGACACAAATTGAATTGTGCCTTGATAGCACTCTTGTGCCACATCCAAAACGAACTCTAAATTATTATTTTTACATTTATTGTACTCAACATATGTTGTTATATTTCATCCACTATACTAAAACATTGTCAAATTGTATTAAAAAACTAGAAACATATGTTGATAGCATACTTTTTATTAATTGTTAGTTTCCTTGACTTGCATTTGATAGTAGGATACTGTTTTTATTTAATTTCTTTTAGTCAAAGTATACCTGCAAGACAAGTACCTAAAAAAGAGAGAAAAGCAAAAGAGATGTATCCTGCAGTATCATATACCTTTGGTGTTTTCAAAATTGCCAATATCATATTCACATCATATCATACCTTTGTTGTCCTGTGTACTGTTGTTACATAAACACAAATGTGCTTGTTACATAAACTGAAACTAAGTTTCATATTACATCTTTATTCACTCTTTGATTTATTTATATTTAAGTTCTTGGTTGTTTTCTGCAGGTCATCTGACCCAGAGGCTGTTGTAGGTCTATTCAGAAACTTGTGAACATGTCGGGATCTGGTGAGGTAAGCTCCATTTGTCTTTATAATCCTTTTTAATAATATCTTGGTGAAAAACTTATAGTTCTTATTATTTGCTTCTTATATGAAGTGTTCAAAAAAAGGTGCTAAAAGAGGAGAGAAACAACGTTTAGCTTCCATATCGGTTTCCATGCAACGAGGAAATGAATGTGTAAGAGTATCAAATGGAGACTCTAACTCTCCATCTAACATGGCACATAATATACCAAATGACCAAAATCAGTCAAGTTCTACTGTACCTGAGAAGAAGAAAACTAGGGGTAAATCAAGAATGGATCATATTCGTATGAGAAAAAATCCTGTTCCGGTCGATTTCAATGACAGGGGTCAACCAATTGGAGATACTGCAGCTGAATTTGCTAGTTTTCTAGGCTCGACAGCAAGAGATTTAGTTCCAGTGACAATGGATAAATGGACAGATCTTTCTGATGATTTTAAACATCAAATATGGGAGAGCATCACGGTAATATTTTTCTATGTCATAATTATGTGTTTTTGAGATGTAGTTATGTACTTATATTTTTATTGTTGGCTATCTTTTTCTTATAGCAAAAATTCATACTTGATGGCTGCCACAAGACATATGTATTCCAAAAGTTAGGAAGATATTGGCGTGATCATAAATCTAATTTGATGAAAGGTGTGATAGAGCAAGCAAAAGTTGTAGGTCTACCACGAGCAATAGCCCTCATGAAACCTGACAATGTACACTTCTTTAAAGATTGGAAGGCTTTTGTAATGAAGAGAAGTGCTCCCGAATTTAAGGTAAGTATTGTTGGTTTCATTATATGTTTTGTTCTTAATAATTATTATTGCTATATGACACATAAATTTCAAATATAATACAGGAAACAAGTGAAAAGTTTAAGAAGATGAGGAAAAGTCAAATTTTGTTGCATACAACGAGCCGTAAGGGATATGCTCGTCTAGAGGAAGAAATGGTAACTCATCTTTGTCCGCCTTATTAATTTTTATTCATCTTTTTGTTAACTCAAAACATGTATTGCAGCATCAACAAAGTGATAATCCTAGTTCAATAAACAGAGTTGATGTTTGGATCAAGGGACATAAGAGGAAGACTGGTACATTGAGTTCAGAGGCTCAAAAAATTCTGGTTTGTTTTCGTCTATTTATTTTATCATTTGGTTATTCACTTATAACGTTTTAAATTATCTATTGTTCTATTTGTTATTAGGATGAAGTAGAAGATATTCATAAGTCAGCGACACCATTAGAAAAAAGTTCTCTTCAAGACGATGCAGTTTCAAAAGTAATTGGCCCTGAACGAAGAGGAAAAGTAAGAGGACTTGGTTTTGGTGCGACTCCTTCAAAAGTAGATGGTCAAAAATATCATCGGGATAAATTCAGTAGATTAGAAAATGAGTTTAATGAATTAAAAGCTTATGTTAAAAGCATTGTTGACAAGGTTGTTGTGAATGATAACACTGTAAATTTTTTTTACTTCGACACATCTTTATTCTTTGTTATGAACCAACTTGTTCAATAGTTAATGTATTTTTCATTCATGTAGCAAACTGCAAACTCAAACCCGGTGAGCAAGGCTAACTCAAACTATGGGGTTGAAAGTTCTGACAATCGTGAGAGAGATGAAACAAGGAGGGAAGAAGTAAATAAAGAAATTCCAAGTTCTCCTAACACTGGGACAAAATGCAAATTGTTGAATTGGGAAACAGGTTTAGAAGTTGTGGCAATTGGCGAGATTGCATCTACAAATCCCAAAGATTTGGTCCATCATGTGGCTATAGGACAAGAGTGCTATAAAGTTTGGGTGCATGAAGTAATTGATTATGGGTTGACTTTATATCGGCCGACCCGTGAATTTTTTTTCCTACATGAGGCTTTATCAAGTACGATCGCGTGGCCTATCAAGTATATCAGATTCGACTAGTAGTTTGTGTCCTTTTGAGGTAAGGTAATATTTACACAATTTTGGTTTTAGTACGAGCATGGTTTGTGTGTCTGGTTCAGAAAAGTCCCTTTTGCATATCATCTACTTTATTACTTTTAGGATTGGCTAGAAGTTTTCAGCACTTTTCTGGAGATAAATGATTGTGCTTTATTTGACATAACACACATGAAAGAAATTTTATATCACAAGAAATAGAGGTTGCTACTTTTGAGTGGCTGATGTCTAGATCAAAAATAGAAAAATGGACATTGTGAAGTGTTCGCAATGGCACCTCTACAGAAATACACACAATCATACACATTTACCAAACACAATGTACTCTTTTTTAAGTTGGTTTCTGCCAATTTGTTACGTGCACGGTGTACTCTTCTGCAGTAGTTTATCCTTGATTCCTGAGGAGATGCCCATATTCGTATATCAGAAATGGGAGATTTGGCGTAAAGGATTTGTTACCATTGATTTATTTGCAACACTATAGAACATTTTATTGTTTCTGTTTATGGATTGTCCCTTGACAATGCACTCTCTGTGAAATATGTTTGCAGAGAAAGAAAATCTATGTTTGTATGGACTTCCAAATGAAACCTGGGAAGTTAGCCTGCCAGCTGAGGAAATTTGAGGAAATTTTTCTAGGGATGGGATGGATGAAAAGGACTGGTTGTCGCTTGTGGCAGTTCACAGTGATGCATGGTTAATTGCTGTTGCCTTATATTTTGGGGCACGTTTTGGGTTCGACAAAGATGCCAGGTAAATATTTTGTTTATATTGTTTCTATTTGGATAATTTTTCATGTTAGACCAAATTTTATTGTTCTCTTGTTTTTATGGTTTTGCCATTTAATTTTTATGTAAACTTCTTAGCCAGTTACAAGTACAAACCTTTATCGTTCCTTGTATTGAGCTCTGAGGTTCTCCTTGAGTTGCTGGCTTTTATCATTATTAATCCTTGACAATCACCTAGTTCCAAAATCTGGTTAGTTGACTGAAAAATTGGGCTAATTTAGGAAGCTCTTGACAGATCATGTTATTTAACTTTTGGGTTTGTAATGAGATTCTTTTGTTATCTCGTTTTTGGGACACAATGTTGATATTTTGGGTGGTTATGGTGGTCACAATGAGATTCTACTCATACACTCACTCACATAAAACCACCATTTAGGATGCTCACTAGCAGCCCTCTCTCTGATAAATATAAAAATGCAACAAGCTGTTAAAATAGATTCTTCAACTGAAAAAATGAACAAACTTGTTGGAGAGCAGTCACCCCTTTATCAGTGCGTCCAGCAACAAGCTATATCTGTCTGTACTGTAAGACTGATATATGTGTATGTGAGTTTGAGTAAAGGTGGAGCACCAGGGAGAGGAGCAAGTATAGGATTTGGAGAGCAACAACAGGGAAGTATAGGTTAGGGAGTTCAAATGGGTTCCAGTTAAGGAGTTTTTTTGGGAGGGGTTAGTCTGGCATCAGTAGGTAATCGTGATCCATTGCTGATCTATTCTCTCCTAAATTATTTTTATATATGGTATCGGAGCTAGAGTTTCATTTTCCCTGAATTTTCTTCTCCTCTCTTCCTCCTCTACTCTAACCTTCCTAAATCTTATTGTTATTGTCTGTATGAGTTTCTAAGTATATGTGATATAACTTTTGATCTACCACCTAATGAGTATTCTGCAGTAACATATAGATTCAGTGTTTGTACGAATAAATAGAGGTTTGGACAGTTAGCTGCTTATCTACCTATAAAATATCCTTTCCTAGTCAATTTGGGAATTTCTTGTAATGTATATTACTGTACTACTCACTATTTTTTTAGGACAGACAACTCCTCTCGGTTCCTTTAGGTTTTGTTTTTCTTGTTATAAACCCTATGGAATGAAGAAGAAAATTGAAATTGTTTCATGTGTATGAACAAGATCTCAATCGTACAGGATCCTGTATCGTTAATATACATTTTCGAAAAAATAATGAAGTTAAGAAGGATCTAATAGCCATTCATTGTATCATACAGGTGGTTGGATCCATTGGCAGGTTTAGAGAGAATTAGAGGAAATAACTGTGTCTGTATTTGTGTTTGAGGGTGTTTGAGTTTGTGTAGGGGTTCAACAGTTGGGAAAAAACTGAAGTCTAGTTTGGGGCTTTGAGGGGCTCCGGTATGAGCCAAATGCAAGGCATTCAGTGTTGGGGGAAATCCTGGGCACTACTTGACAGTGCAAAGTGAGGGCTATGACCTGGTGCAACCAGCAAGGAAATACATAGGTATTAGGGGTAATGCAACACTTGCAAATTGGTATTAGATGAATGAAAGAGAAGGGGACATTAGCTTATTGGCAAGGAAGAATGAGAAGGAAGTAGGCAGTTAGCAAGGAAAATCAATATGAAAGAACAAGTAGAGCAGAATATGGTTCAGTAAAGGGTCTGTGCACTTGGTGCACAGACCATAGCTATTTGCAAACAGCAGCAGAGGGTCGAATATCACAGCCTTCCACTGGTAAATTGTTATCCCTGAGCTGCTGAGCTTTCCTATCATCAACAAATCTTTCGAGTGCCTTCTCTACTAATCTGCAAAACCATAACTATAAAAAGGTTGTAGTGGTGAAAACCTATGAAGCACCCCTTTACTTGACTTTGATGCCATCCATCCATTGTTTATAGTGCCTTCCCGTTGAAGGATTTAGCTTCCATTACATATTGAAGTGTATCATCTTTCAGTAAAAGATTTCTTGTATCTCTATAGTACAACGACATTTCATACAGAATAATCAAGATGCTCATATCAACTACCTCTTTTGCTTTTTTTGTAGGTTGCAGACATGGGATAAGAGATTGTCAGACAGAGGGCAGATTATGCTGGAGAAGATGGTGGGCTAGTTGTTGTCCGACATTATGTTTTGATTTATAAATTTTGGGTTTGGATCATTAGATATTAATGTTTAAGTGAAAGTTTGATTTTTCGTAATTGCTACATAAATTTTGGATTTAGATCATTAGATGTTATTGTCTAAGTGAAAGTTACGCTTTCTCGTATTTGCTGGATAAACTTAGTATTTGGATCATTACATATTATTGTCAAAGTGAAAGTTATTATTTTCGTAATTGTTGGATCATTTGATATTATTTTTCGTAATTATATCTTGTTGGATCAATGACGTCTTGTTCTTTTATGGTTTGTTGTCAATGGTAAAATTGATTACTATTAAAGCATGATTTGGTTTTTTTTTTTTTTTAAAAATTGAAGAGAAATTAAGGCGTGCATAATATGTCCTAATTTATGTGTATGCAGTACTTTTTACGACATACGTTATATGTCATAATATCTGTGCATTAAAGACGTGCATAATATGTCCTAATTTATGTGTATTCAGTACTTTTTAAGCCGTAATTGATGCCTAGTTTATACTTTTCACGACATACAAGAAATGTCGTAATTTATTGTGTATACACGACATCCATGGCATGCCGTACAAACTAGTGACTTTTTACGACGCGGGCAAATACGGCTTTCACTGAGGCATACATTGAACGCCGTAAAAACTTTTTACGACATACTTTGCACGCCGTAAAAACCAATATTTCTTGTAGTGATATATATATATATATATATATATATATATATATATATATATATATATATATATATATATATATATATATATATTGGAAAAAGGTAAATTTTATTCCAAATGAAAAGTCATACTCATACAACATACATCCTAAGTGGGACTCCCACTCAGCACTCATACATTTTCCATAGCATTTACATCAAACTCAATGTTATGAAGAATGCCAACCGGAGGTGTGACTAGTCCCTCAAAGATACGGCGGTTTCGCTCCCGCCAAATATGCCAAACCGAAGCCGCCAAACGAACTCTAGCCGTGCGGAACCAGTCCTGACCTCGACCCCTGCTACCTCGTATCACCGGGATGATATCCCCAATGTTTTTAGCAGAGGCGCACACTCCCAATACCCGGCTCTGCTCCGACCAAATCTGCCATGCCAAAGTGCACTAAAAAAATAGATGTCTAATAGACTCAGGCGCAGAGGAACAGAGCACACATATGGGATCCGGCACTGCCACTCCAAATGAACTCAGGCGATCCCTCGTTAAGAGGCGACCCAGAAGAAGCTTATAGACACACAGCTGCATCTTCCTGGCCAGACCCTTACACCAGACGAACTCATAATCCGGACTCATAGGAAAAGTGTGCCGGATTAGATTGTAGCAACTACGGAACTGGAACTCCCCCGATCCCAAAGATGCTCCAGTCGGCTCCCAGATCCATCGATCTGCAGGCAAAGCCGGATCAATGGCAGTAGACATAATGATCACTCCCAGCTCCTCAGTGTACCGATAAGATTCCGGCCTCCACACTCCATCTCGTAAGATCCGGCTGCACTTCAGACCTCGCCTGTCCTCCGTGTGAGTCGCGGATCCCCTGATGTCTAGCAAGGACCGCCTATCAATCCATGGGTCCCTCCAGAGATCCGTGCCCGACCCATCCCTCATGACCCTCCGGATAGCAGTCTTGAGCACAACCCTATGTCTTAGGACAGTCTTGAACGTGACAGAATGGTTGTTATCAGGGGCACACGTCCAAAAGTTGCCCTGCTTCACATATCTGCTGTGCATCCAGTCCGCCCACAGAGACCCCCTGCTAATGAAACTCCAGGCCAACTTGAGCGCCGAGGCCTCCCTGATCTCCAGCAACGGCCTTAGTCCCACACCACCCTCCTTCCTAGGACGACAAAACTGCTCCCACGAGACCGCATGCATACCCCCCCCTCCAAAGGAAATCAGCACAAAGACGCTCCACTCGCCGAAAAGTAGCCACCGGAAGAAGGATGGACTGGAGCCAAAAGTGTGCCACGGCCGAGACCACAGATCTGATCAGCTCTATGCGTCCGCCAAAAGACAGGCCGGCAGCTTGCCAGCCTTCTACTCTCCTCTGGACATACTCAACCAGGCCCTGGCAGTCCTGATCACGTGCATAATTGACGGTGAGGGTACACCTAAATAACGCACCGGAAGCTCACTTCTCGCGATACCCAGGGCATCAGCCCGCTCCTCCTTCTGGGAACATCGGGAACTGAAGTATACCCGACTCTTATCCCTGTTCAGCTGGAGACCCGAGAAGGACTTAAGATCTTCCATAATACCCGCAAGCGTCTGCATCCCCCTCATCGAAGGCTGGATGAAGACCAGTAGATCATCAGCATAAATAAGGTGCGTGACTGGCGGGTCCATCCTCCGAAACAAAGGCACCAACCGACCATGGTGAACTGCCAGGTCCATCAGACAAGTAAAGTATTCCATCACAATCGTGAACAGGTAAGGGACAGTGGGTCACCTTGCCTCAGCCCACGGTTGCTCTGGAAATATCCGTAAGGAACGCCCTGGATGAGGACAGAAAAAGTAGGGGTCGAGATGCACTCCCTGACCATCGCAACCCAGTGATCCGCGAACCCCATGGCAGACATCAGATGACAAAGGAAGTCACGATTGACCATGTCATATGCCTTCCTCAGGTCCAATTTCACACAAGCTTTCTCCCCACCCGGTCTGCTAAATCCCCTTACCATCTCATGCACCAGGAGGCTATGCTCTGCAATCGACCTCCCCTTGATGAACGCAGCCTGGTTAGAGGAAATCAAGTCCTGCATGATACACTCCATCCGCCGGCACATAAGATGCGTAATTATCTTGTAAAGATAATTACAACAAACAATAGGTCTGAAATCAGTCAAAGCAGTAGCACCCTCCTTCTTAGGCACCAAAGTCAGGAAAGTATGATTCAGTTCCTTCAGAAGCTTCCCATTAGTGAAGAACTCCTGAACCACTTCCAGAACCTGCATCTTCAAAGTATCCCAATGGCATTTGAAGAAACCACTGCTGAAGCCATCTGGACCAGGGGCCTTGTTGGGGTCCGCCCCCTTGACAATGGACTCCACCTCCTCCAAAGTGACAGGGGCAAGAAGGATGCTATTTCCGAATGAAGTCACCAAGCGCTTCGTAACAACCTCTGGAAATACGGACAGATAGTCAGTCTGAAAATATAAATCTGTATAGTACCTGACAGCCTCGCCCTGTATCTCAGCCGGCGTCCCCACCAATATATATATATATATATATATATATATATATATATATATATATATATATATATATAGTATACTAAACTGGTAGCTTACAAACGTAATATACATACTGGGTTCTTCCATATTTCATACGTAATGTGGTTCTCAAAAGAAACCAACATTGAGCAACCAGGCGGACGGACAGGCGGCTCAGAAGGACCGGCATCCTCAGATGGAGCAGAACCGCCGTCACGTGATAGGAGTCGGCCAATTGGCACGTCGTCGTCGTCGTCATCGGAAGAACGTAGAGGAGTAGGAGGAGCTCGTTGCTTTGACCGAGCTTGGGGTGCCAGTGGCTGCGTCCGAGACCGAGCTTGGGGCGCCGGTTCGAAAATTCTAATCGGGCGCTCGAAAGGACGTCCCTCGCGTTCCTTCTGCTTTGACGCGGTGGGCCGTATTCTTTTGTTAGCGGCCGGAGGACTGTAGGACAACATACAGATATTAAATAATAGAAACGAAAATAGGACTGTTACCCCCCCTCCCAATATGAGCATCACGCTGTTAACCCCCCCCCCCCCCCCCCCCCCCCCAAAAAAATATGAGCATCATACAGCTAATTACATTAGGACTGACACAACCCTTGCAGTCCTAATGCTTTCATCCCCGACTGTAGCAGCTGAACGGCCAAAACGATACGATCGTTTGTCGTGTTCTAGGGTTAGGGTTTCAAGAAAAAATGTGGAATTTTTTATGTTCGAAAATTCCATCCATTAACCCTAAAGAGATTCTAAACCTAATTTATCAAAACTTTTTAGAGAATTAAGAAATATTCTAGGATTTTTAATAGAACGTAGAAAATTGTAGCAAAAATTAGGAAAGAACATACCTAGAATCCGATGATTGTTTCGACTTGCGTGTCATCTCTTCGAATCTTGGAATGTTGTAGAAGAAATTTTGGTGGAGGAATTGGGAATGGAGTGGTGGAGGAGTGGTGGAAAAAATAGTAGGGTTTTGGGAGAGCTTTTCTTTTGGTGGAGAGAAAAATGAGAAATGGAGAGGAAACGAATGTTTGGGGGGTTGGGCTTCCCCCAAGCAACTTGGACAGCCCCCAGCAAAAGTTCCACCTTCTTAGACTGCCCCCAAGTAAACTTGATAGTGCCCTTAGAAAAAGCCTTATTCTAATACAGCTTTTCTTACTAGAACTCTGGCTTCCAAAATCCATGACTTCTAAACAAACTAAACGCTGGATAATCCAAGGCTTTGTAATACGCTGAACTATTTGTTTCCGTAACTTCGAAAATTAGGACTAAAATGTAGTAGCACAATATTACCACAAGGTCACCAGATTCATAAGTTTGGCATTAACAAAATATTATCATGGAATATTTCTTAAGTAACTCAAATGAACAATGAACCAGACAAGAATGCATCATTTACTATTTAAACACAATAATGCATCCACTTTACAGAGTAATATCGCATATTTTTATGCCTATAATTTTAACATACATCAAAGAATAAAACAGTATACATGATATCACTACTTCCTCCCACAGCTTATCTCATGCTCATATTTACAGAATGCCATAGAAACATCTGCTGCATCCTACTGTTGTATTTATTCTAAGGCTCTGGATTGAGGAGTCTCTGGTTTTTTCGGCGTCCTGGTTTTCAGTGTCATAGCAAGTTGTTGTCTCTCCCCTTCAACCTCAGCAAACTTGAGGCTTAGCTGAGTGTATCGGCCCTGCATTTCTGTCAGCTCAGCCTCTGCGGCAGCATACCTTCTCCTGGACTCGAGCATCTGTTTTATCAACTCGTTGATGTCCTTGAAACTCCGAAACACTGCTTCTTCATCCTTGTGTTGCTTTAGGAATGAACTGGATGACAAAAGGGAGAAGGATGAAATAAACTCAGTTGCATATGCAGTGTCACTTGTGGAAACCAAGAATGTCACTTTGAAGTGTTTTATATTACCCATGAGATGCAATTAAATTTAAGTTAAGAAAAAAGTAAATACATAAATCTTAACCCCATGCCTAGGAGCATCTCCAACCCTATTGTCTTGTTTTGTGTTGTAATTCTTAGGTGGCATGAGACACAAGACAATGTTGTCTTGTTTTGTGTTGTAATTCTTGGGTGGCATGAGACACAAGACAATGTCTTCTATAGGTGGCAAGATTGTATTCACAAAAGACAATGAGTTTGAAAGTCTTCTCCAATGCAAAAGTATTGAGAAGACGATACAAAATATTTTTTTACCATTTCCAAGACAACTTCTACCCTTCTATTTTTTTATAAATATTTTTATTCATAATTGATGATGTGGACATAAAGTCATTGTGAAGTGCATTGTCTAGATCTAGACAACCAACTTCACATTGTCCTTGCCATATCAACTCCACTTTTTATTTCACATTTGCATTGGAGAAGTACTTTTGAAAAGAAAGCTTGTCATTCCTATGTGGCAACCATTTTTCCCAAACTCACAATAGGGTTGGAGATGCTTTAAGGTGCATAAGACACGAGACTCATTGCTACTTTTGAGGCGCACCTAAAGCGGTCAAGTCTCATTCACCGGGTGTTTTCTTTTGTTAGCTTTTCCTTTTGATCTGTTCTCTTTTGTAATATGTGTTTAATGTTTATAATAACTGAATAAATCTTCCAATTGTAATTAGTAGGTTCTTTTACCATGAGTTCTAATGTATATAAGTCATCCAAGAAAAGTCCTCTTGAAAATATTGTTGCCAAGTGAGCCTAAGAAGAGAAACACTATCAGATGTAAGACAAATGTAACACATCGGTTAATAGCACCATTCATGGTCTTCCATTTTGCATCAGAGCCCTACAATCTCTAAAGTCTATTCTTTCCTTTTCCCTCAAGGTGTGAAGTGGGCTGGGCCCGGGCCACCCCGGTCCACATTTGACCGGTTTTGATCAGCTCTGGATCGTGCTGGCCGGAGACA
This sequence comes from Iris pallida, assembly GCA_029216955.1. Taxonomy (NCBI): domain Eukaryota; kingdom Viridiplantae; phylum Streptophyta; class Magnoliopsida; order Asparagales; family Iridaceae; genus Iris; species Iris pallida. The sequence goes on from JANAVB010027799.1 coordinate 2,197,672, forward strand.
AAAACCCAAACCTAGTCCGGCCCAAAACCTAGTTTGAGCCGGTCTAATTTGGGTCCAGACCGACTGGTCAAGTGAAAAAAAAGGTCTTCGGCTTGGGCAAGACTTTAAAAATAATGATAGCAGTATAAAAAAATAATTAATAAAATAAAATAAACTTCATTGATTTTTATTTATTTGAATTTTTTATAACATTTTAACTTATTTTTAGAAAAGCTAGTGGGAGCGTTCGCCAAAATTACCTTCTTTAGAGAGAGAGAGATGGCACCGGGCGATCGCGTTCCCTCTGGAGCGTGCGAACGGAACCCTAGGGGGTCCCAACCTTGGGATCCCGGCGCGGGTGGGACGGCCGGCAGCCACCGGGAGGGTGGCAGGCCGACCCCGGGAGGAGCCGCCGACGGCGGCGCTGTAGCCGGAGTAAGCGGCGCGCGCTGGAGAGCAGGCGCCGGAGGCAGTGGCGAGGGGGCTGAGCCAGTGCAAGCGCTGGAGGCGGTTGGCGCCGACCAGGCGGCGGGTGGGCCGGCCTTGGGCGGCCCGCCTGGAGGCGGCGCGGACACCACGGGTGCGGCCGGCTCCGCTGCGACAAGGGGAACGTCGGTGGTCAGTGGCGAACGCGGCGGCGGCCTCGGCGACGGCGGACCCAGCAGCAGCGGCGGGACGGCGGGAAGTTCCATGGCCCAAGGGGGTGGGCTGGCCCCGGACGGATCCTCTGGGGCTCGAATCTTCCAACCTGGATCTGGATCTCGACCTCAAGACGGACAGATGGATGGAGGGGGATGGACGACGGTTAAACGTCGTCGAAGTGGAAAGGAGGGAGGAAAGGAGGGTAACGTTCAGACCTCCTTGAGGCCACGTACTCCCTCTGATAGGAGGACAGGGGAGGGGATGAGACCGCGAAAATCGGTGAATGCGTCTGGGATCCCCTCCCGGGGGGGGCGTCTGGTGGTGACAGGAGAACAGCTGGGTGGCGACCTAAACTGGCTGTGGCGGATAAAGGGAAGGGCAAGGCGGTGGACTTGGGAGGTCAGGGGGCTAGGCCTTCTCCAACATCGGTCTCCCAGCGGGCTCAGGGGACGATCTCACGCCCTGTGGACAAGTCATGGGTGGACATATGTAAGCCTGGGGGGTCGAAAAGCCCCACAACCATGGAGTTTGTTCCCCATAAGAAAGTGGGAAGTGGTTTCAGGGCCACGTTCACTGCGGAGGAGATTGCTCAGGTGACGGCTTTCTGGGAGAATACGTTGGTCCTCTATGTTCTGGGGAACAAACCCTTTTATGGACAGATACGGGCGTATGCGGCGCGGGTATGGCAGCCGAAGGGGAGCATGGAGTTCTTTGTCAGGGAGAACGGCTTCTTCTACGTGAAGTTCGGGCTAGCAGACGATGTAACCAGAATCCTCCAGGGTGGGCCGTGGACGTTTGACGGGAGGCTTATTATCATGAAAGAGTGGACTCCAGGCCTCAAATGTGAGAAGGAAGTCCTCAATGCTATCTCGGTCTGGATCCGCTTCCCGGAGTTCCCGGTGCGATATTGGAGCATTCCATTGCTCATGAGACTTGCTAGTCCGATGGGCAGGCCGATTAAGGCAGATGATGCTACAGCCTTCCGTTCGAGGCTGATGTATGCGAGGATGTTCGTAGAGATCCGGGCTGGAGGGGAGCTGCCGAGCATATTGGAGTACGAGGTTCCTTCGGGTGAGGTCCTATCTCAGAGAGTGGAGTACGAATGGGTGCCCCCTACCTGTTCACTTTGTGCTTGCTTCGGGCACCTTGATAGTTCATGCCCGTCAGGAGGATTGCAGAGGGGTCTGCCACGGCTACTACTGATACACCTGACACCCCTCGGGTGATGGCGTCTACACCCGGGGATGACATAGAGGGAGAGCTTATGCGGGAGGGAGACCAACCGAAGGAGGAGGCTAGGGGTCATAGCCTACCTATCTTGCCTGCGGCGGCTCCTCCTGGTGCCGCTATGGTCGTCTTCTCGGCGCAGAGGAGCATGGTCACCAGAGGCATGGTGACTTCGGAAATAGAGGGGCGTGGAGTTGGCGGATCGACTAGTGAGCAAGTTTACAGCAGGAAAAGGCGTACGGGCCCTCTGCGGGATGGTCCCCCTAGCGGGGGGGGGGGTCACTCCCCTGTCACGGAGGAGGAGCTTTGTGTTGACAATCCAGCCTGGGCCCTGATGCTTACTCAGTTTTCCACCCAGCATGTCCCTACTGTTGAGGTGGAGGAGGATATGACGGAGACGAAAGTGGTACCTCCCCCAGATACCAGTTCAGATGACTTACAGGGGGACCCCTCACTTAATAATTAATGACGATTATAGCATGGAATGTGAGGGGTGCGTGCTCACTAGGGAGATGGAGGAAGATTTGTGGAGTTTTACACAGAGAGAAATGTGATATCTCTGTTCTGCTGGAAACCAAGAATAAAGGGGATAAGACTCTTGCCCCTCGGACACCCAATCATTGGGGCCAGATACACAACTTGGCTCTCTGCGACATGGCGAGGATCTGGGTTAGATGGAGCTCGAAGTGTTGGGATGGAGACTTTATCTTGATGTCGGAGCAGCTGATTGCCATCGTTTTCACAAACAAAGGTGACTTTCGGTTCTTATTGGGAGCGGTATACGGCCACAACGACAGGAGACATCGGGAGGCCTTATGGAGTGACATTGCTAGAGTGGCGACCGCTGCTGCTTCCTCTCACCTCCCCCTCCTTCTGATGGGTGACTTCAACGCTCTTCTGCACAGAAGGAAGAAGATGGGTGGCAGACCGGTTCCAGATCCGATCTTGCATGATTTCCAGAGTTGCTTTCTCCAGTCGGGCCTTCAGAGTCTATCGTGCTCGGGGTATATCTGGACCTGGCACAACAAAACAGTCAAGAACAGGGTTGCTTGTCAGTTGGATAGGGCCCTGGGCAACGGGGAGTGGTTCCGCCGCTTCCCTCATTCTCTGGCTGAGGGGTTGGCCGCTGGGACGAGTGATCATTCTCGTATCAGGGTTGGATTCACTTTCAGCCCCTCAGTGCGGCCTCGTCCCTTCCGGTACAACAGCAGCTGGTTTCTCTCAGAGGGTTACTCAGAGGCGATTACGGAGGGTGTTGCTCATCAGGTTGTGGGGACTGCTCAGTATCAGATGGTACACTGGCTCAAGTACATGAAGAAGGCGCTACGGACTTGGGTGAAGAGTTTGCCCAAGCCCTCTCTTGAAGATAAGGAGGCGGAGCTTCCGGCCATCCAGCATTCCATGCAATCTGACATGTTAAATGGGAACCTTGCGGGTAGAGAGAAGGAGCCGATTGGGGAAGTCAATACTCTACGGCTTCAGAAGGAGATTAGTGCGGCTCAGCGCGCTAAATGCTCATGGCTTAAGAATGGCGACTGATGTACCAAGTTCTTCTATGATGTCATTCGCACCAGACAGCATCGGAACACCATCTCTCAGTTTCTTGATACCGAGGGTAATCTGATTGGGGAGCCGTACAAGATCTCAGGAGAGGCTGTCAGGTACAACTCTGAGTTATACTTTCAGACTGACTATCTATCTGTGTTCCCAGATGTAGTCACGAAGAGATTGGTGAATCCATATGGGAATAGCCTCCTGCTTGCCCCTGTCACTATGGAGGAGGTGGATGCCATTATCAAGAAAGCGGACCCCAACAAAGCTCCAGGTCCGGATGGATTTAGCAGTGGGTTCTACAAACGCCACTGGAATATTCTGAAGGCCCCGGTTCTCGAGGTGGTCCAGGAGTTCTTCTCTGAGGGGAAGCTGCTGAACCACACTTTCTTGACTCTGGTACCAAAGAAGGAGGGGACGACCTCGCTGGCGGACTTTAGGCTTATTGCGCGCTGTAATTATTTTTATAAAATAATTACGCACCTCATGTGCCGGCGCATGGAGGGGATCATGCAGGACCTTGTCTCCGAACCAGGCGACGTTCATCAAGGGACGATCTATAGCTGAGCATAGCCTTCTAGCTCATGAGATAGTGAGGGGCTTCAACAAACCTGGTGGGAAGAAAGCATGTGTAAAGCTGGATCTGAGGAAGACCTACGACATGGTCAACAGGGAGTTTTTATGCCACCTTCTGTCTACTATGGGGTTTGATGATCATTGGGTTGCATTGATTCGGGAATGCACATCGTCTTCCACCTTCTCGGTCCTTATCCAGGGTATTCCGCATGGGTTCTTCAAAAGCAACCGTGGACTCCGGCAAGGTGACCCCCTGTCGCCTTACCTGTTCACGCTTGTCATGGAGTACTTTACCTGCTTGATGGATAGGACGGTCCATTTTGGGAGGATTGTCCCGTTGTACAGGAGAGTCGAGCCTCTGGTTACCCACCTCATCAATACCGACGACCTGCTGGTGTTCATATAGCCTTCGTTGGAGGGTATGAACACGTTATCTGAGATTATGGGAGCTTCAGATGAACAGAGAGAAGAGCAGGGTCTACTTCAGTTCACTTTGCCTTCAGAAGGAGGAGCGCGCTGATGCACTGGGCGAGGAGAGAAGTGAGCTCCCGGTGAAATACCTGGGAGTTCCTTTGACAGTCAATTATGCCCAAGACCAGGATTGCTATAGCCTGGTAGAGTATGTCCAGCGGAGAGTTGAAGGTTGGCAAGCTGTCGGGCTATCTTTTGGGGGACGTATCGAGTTAGTCCGATCGGTTATCTCTGTCCTGGCCCAGTTCTGGCTGCAGTCTATTTTGATACCCCCTAGCTATCATCAGAAAAGTTGAAAGGATCCGTGCTGATTTCATCTGGAGGGGGGCCTACATGCGATCTCTTAGGAACAGCTCTGTCGGCCAAAGGAGGGAGGTATGGGTCTCCGTCCTCTGTTGGCTATTAGGGAAGCCTCGGCCCTGAAACTGGCATGGCGGTTCATCAAAGGGAGATCTCTCTGGGCGGAGTGGATGCAGTCTTGCTATGTGAGGAATGACAACTTCTGGAGGTGTGGTATTGACAACAACTACTCTGTGACCTTCAAATAAATTCTGAGACACAGCTGTTCTTCAATCATCTGTCAGGAGGATCATGTGTGATGGGGCTGGAACTGATCTATGGCTGGATCCTTGGATAGAACACCAGTCTCTGGTGGACATTATGGGCGATCGAGCTCACAGGGAGGCGGGCAGAGGTCTGTCTTGTCAGCACATCATCAGGAATGGAGCTTAGAGTCCGGAGTCCTACCGCCATACTGAGGAGCTTGGTGAGATTATTCGCGGGATCGAGATTGACCATCCCAGCCTGAGGATATATGGATCTGGGATCCGCCTGGCGTAACTGGAGGTACTACCTCGGGGGAGTTCACCTTCCAGAGTGGCTACAACCTTATACGTAGTGCCAATCCCCCAATTGGTGATTAAGACTTCATTTGGTACAAGGATCTGGCCAGAAAAATACAGCTATATATGTATCGCCTGCTCCTTGGTCGTCTTCTGACCAGGGACAGACTCATCTCTTTTGAGATCCAGGTCCCCAATCCGAAATGTGCACTCTGTGATTTGGAGGAGAAATCGATGACCCATCTATTTTTTGACTGTGGAGTTTCATGGTCCATATGGTCTGAGCAAAATCGTATGTTGGACGGAGGTATTTCTGGCAGGTCGATTGGAGCAATCATCACGGATATTCGAGATTGCAGAGGGCGAGGCATGGTCTGGTTCAAGACTGCTAGGATTCGGCTAGCAGCCGCTGTCTGGCATGTTTGGCGGGAGAGGAATCGACGCATATTCGAGGGACTTATCACCCCTCCGGTTGGTATCCTCCATAATTTGGAGTTTGATGTAAAAGAAATGGTTGACTGACGGGTGTATTGACTGATTTTGGTATCCTGTCTGTATGTTGTATGAGTATTGACTGATTTTGGAATAAAATTTACCCTTTTTCAATATATATATATATATATATATATATATATATATATATATATATTGAAATTAGGAGTGTATTATGTAAATTGGGATAAACTTGTGGTTTATGACTGAAAATGTATGGTGTGGTTTCCAAGGTTCGCAATATCAGAATCAGTTTGGAAGATATTGAGAGTATCGGCACAGTCTTGGGGGGTTTGGGTTTCATTTGTTTCGAATCTGTCAGTTTCGACTGTTTTGGTAGTTACATCGGTGTCGATATTGCCAAGGGCGGCCCTGGCCCAGGGCAGGCCGGGCGACGGCCCAGGGCCCCCCGACGAAAGGGGGCACCAACATGGATCTATCTACAAGAGGACTAGAACTTATCATGTGCTCTTCTCAACATAAAAACAGTGTGGTGCAGTGGTTTTAATGTCAGACTTTTGCTTTAGAGGTCCTTGGTTCAAATCTTGGTTGAAGCAAGTTTTTGTTACACTTACATTTTTTTTTACACTATGTATAGGGGGTCCATTTTGAAAGTTTCGCCTTGGGCCCCCATCAACTCAGGGCCGGCCCTGGATATTGCGAATGATGGTTCTTTCCTCCTAATTGGTATGATAAATATGGAATTAAAAAAATATATAAGCACCACATACAAATCTTGTTGTTCCTACTACATGCAGAACTTTGAGACTTCAACATCAATTGAATGAAATGTTGAATCAAGAAACAACTGCTAACAATACCACTAACTTGACATAGAGAGGAGAACAAATTTAAAAAAAAAAAGTCGGAAAGAGAGAAAGATAGGAAACTGAGAGACATTTGTATGTTGGTGTCTGGCAATGGAGGATGGAGTTGAAGATGGAGATTTAATAGGTTAGAACAGACACATAAGAGAAGAGAATCAAGAGGGAATGGTTGTTCGTTTCGTCGTCTTTAACATTTATATGAAATTACTATTAATATCTATAACATTAAGTTATTGGGCCTGGGGCAGGTTACAAGTACAAGGGGAAAAAAGGCCTGGATCAGGTCGCATTTAAGTCAAGGTGGGTCGAGACGGGCACATTTAATAACATTGAAAGCATGAAGAAGATGTATACAAGAGTAAGTATGAATAATCACCTAAATTAATGATGAATTACTCATAAACTACAAGAATACATAAAAATGATATTTTCAATAGAAACAAATAAGATTGTGGTTAGAGAAACTTGGAGGATAATTTAGATATTGAAACACCTATCATTTCCAATTATTGTTTGGAGAAATCACAACCATGTTAACAAAAGAATGGTTATTTACCTTTGCATGAGCACCTCGGATGATTTCTTCAACTGCAATGTTTCTGCAAGCTCAACTTCCATCGCGAGTACCCTTTGCAATGCATTGCCACTGCCAGGGAGTTCTTTAAATAATGGGGAAATGCTTTCCAACTGGTCATTTGCCTAACCAGGAGAACATAATATGTTTAATAAAATAATAGCCAGATGTCAACACTGTTTCATTCAAAGGAATAATTCATTACATACCTTATCTAGCTGTGATAATTCACTTTCCAAATGTTGGAGGGTTGGATCAATATGATGGCCTTCTAATGGGAGAACGGGTGACAGATTATCATTTTTCAACCTTTCCAACTGCAATAGCAGAAGGTAATTCAGATTATTCCACATTTAAATAAAAAGTTCAAATTAAGATCACAGCAGTTAAAAGACCCATTGCAAACAACTTAGGTTCATCATTGTTGTTCCAACTAGACAATTAGTTCTTATCTGTGTCTTAATCCTCCAAAACCAAACTTGAGATGCCTTCTTCCATCTCCCTCTAATCATTTATAAAACCTCATGTTCCTTCCCCAACATTGACATAACTAGTCATACACCAATTTTAAAAAGGTTTGGGCTTCTATAATTCCAAATCCTAAACTGTAATGTGGAAAGGTAGATCAAAATTTGTTAATTAATATAAGCTAATTGAGCACTCCAATTTTATTATCAGTTGAAACTATATGGCAAGCCCTCAAGTTTTTAAATAAACAATATGATAAGCAGCATTTTAAAATAGTTAAAAGCCAAAAAGACATAGTTTGGAGGTCTCTACTAGAGAAACCTGAGTGGCCAAAATGCCAAGAGTTGAAATATCCATGCACAAAGATTCAGAATCATATATCATGATCTTTATATTAATGTTAGACAGTAGATATTAACACTCCTGAACCATAAGAAGAAAACTTTTTTCTAGAAGCTGTAGACAAGTTACTTGTGTGGATTCGTAAGTTAAATGACACAAGATTCACTAAAATCGACCCTCCTCTTCTTTTATCCATTCAAGCAATCATTGCATCACAAGGAAGAAATGGAGTTACCATCCTTGACTATATACCTCTTTATGAAGTAGGTCCATGCCAGTCATTAATCTCTGTCGCTCCTTGAAGTTCTCACTAATATCAGCAAACTGCTCTGCTTCAGTTCCCATTAAGGTGTCCTCTTCAGTTGTGTGTCTGGCTAGAAGGCCATCCTGTCAAGTAACTTAAGATTGGTTAATTTTGAGACTGTAAACATTAGAAGCCTCATGAATATGATAAACTGCATTATGGTGCAAAGTTAACATACATAAGTTGATGACCACTAGAGGTGTGTTAACAATGAAAAGACGAGTTGCCTACAGACCACCTAACTAAGTTATAATGGTTATTTTTTAATTATACTTTGGTGATGATCGTTTGCTCAAACATCCATTTCCAGAACCCATCAGACATCCGGTACTGAAAAGGGCATTTGATTCCCCAAATGAATGGGAGAATATGGCTATGAGCTAGGATGGAAAAGGACAGAAGAGGAGATGGAGGAAGGAGGGGGGGGGGGGGTTGTGTTTAGTTCTCTATTGGATTTGTATAAGTTCCTCTTTTCCACGTTTTAGTTCCTGACTCTGATTCTTCCTCAGCTTATATTGAGAAGAAAGAGTTCCCCTTCCAAGAAAAAAACATTTTAAAACTGAAATTTTCTGAGAGAAGCACCTTCTGAAGAGAAGAATTGTTGGTACATAAGGGTTCCCCCAGATTATGTTAGACAGCTCCCAGGTTTTTATTCTTACATCTTTTCGTTTTCTAGATTTCTCGTTGCAGACTGCAATAGTAAGAGAAAATTTTCCCAAAACAACAACAATAACAATAATTTGGGGGTCAGCTATGTGAATCCTTTCAGTTCAACTCTTGTTAAAGGTCAGTAAGAGAAAACAACAACCAGTAAAATACATAAGATCGTGGCACACCTAACAATTTATTGTCGTATATGAAATGCTCATAACATTGCATTCATTGATGAAATAAAGAATTGAGATGAGACAAATTACCTGTAAGTCCAGTAATTTTGGTTGTAAACTAAGATGAGAGGTTCTATTACTGCAGGCCTGTTGCAGGTTGTGTGCAGAAGACTGAGAACTGTGGTCTTCTAGAAGTTCGCCAATGGATGTGGTATCTTGATGACCAAGTTCATATATCTTTTGCGCTTCGCTGTCTGAACTTGATGATGCCAAGTTCGCCAACAATCTTTTAACTAAGTCAAGTTCTACACGAGTTCTTGTCCTCTCTTCGATACATTCTTGTAAATGAACCTCAAGCTTTAACTTCTCTTCCTTGCAACAATCAAGACTTAGCGTAGTGCACTCCAGTTCAGCCTTCATTCTGTCACAATCCTTTACCAGTTCTCTTCTATCAGCAATATTTGTTCGTAACTCGCTCTCCATGTTTGAGATCGTCACTGAAAACTCTTCATTTCTTTTAAGTAAAACTGCCTCGTTTTTTTTTTCGACTTTCAACTTCATCAAGAGCATTTTGCAATTTTAACAGCATTTCTTCTGCATATCTTTTGGAGGCACATAGCTGACTTTTCACTTCCTCAAGTTTAGATTCACATTGTTCCTTGATAAGAGCAATTCTCAACGACTCCTGCGTAGCAAGTGATGGTCCGTCAGCCTCCCTTCTTTGACGAGCTTGAAGACATTCAGCATCTGCTTTATCTTTCAGTTCTCTTAGATGGATAGACAGGTTCTTGAACTCTTCCGTCTTCAGAATTTGTTCAGAAAGCTTAAAGGTAAGTTCGTTGTATTGCTCCCTTAGCTTCTTCAGCTCATGATTGCAGTTCTCAAACAATGACATCTGGTTTCTCTGTTCATCCAACTTGGATGTAAGAATTACAACAGTAGTCTCTAATTCATCTCTAGAGGACCTCAGACTATCTACCTCTTCCTCCAAACTCACCACCATGTTTCTCAGACTGCAAGCTTCATCTTCAAACTTGAGCTTTTCTTGACTATGACAAGCTTCCACCACCGAGTATCTAGCTTTCAGATCTTCAATATCTGCCCACACAGCAGTCTTTTCATTTATCTGAGCTATAAGTCCTTCTTTCTCATGAGAAATAAGTTCACATTCAGCTTTCAACGATTGAAAAGCTTCAGATAATCTAGCATTTTCAGCAAGTAATCGTGCTTTGCCAGCCATATGTGCTTCTAGTGAGGTAACAGTATCTACATGCTTCTGATTAAGCTCCTCCAGGTCACCATGCAATGCATTGTTTTGGTCAATAAGTGCCTGAATCAAAAACTGGAATTGACTTTTCATATAGGCGACCTTAACATCTGTATTTAGTGAATTTTGAAGAGTTCCTTTCAACTCATTCTCCAGATCAGCCAACACACCACCCTGTTCATGTATCTGAGCTATAAGACCTTCTTTCTCATGAGAAACAAGTTCACATTCAGCTTTCATTGACTGAAAATCTGTAGATAATCTAGCATTTTCTGCAAGCAATCGTGCTTCTCTAACCATATGTGATTCTACTGAGGTAACCATATCTACATGCTTCAGATTAAGCTCCTCCATGTCACTTTGCAATGCCCTATTTTGGTCAACAAGTGCCTGAATTGTCGACTTGAATTGATTTCTCATATAAGCAACTTTAACATCTGTATTTAGTGAATGATCAAGAGTTCCTGCCAATTCACTCTCCAATTCAGAAAGTTGGAGGTGGAGAGAGGAAGTCTCATCATTTTGTTTCCTTTGGCTTTCTTCAGTACTCGACAGGACATAATGCAGTTCTTTTTCTAGATCAAGAACTCTTTTCCTCAGAAGGACCAACTCAGTCTTTTGTTCATCAGAAAACAGCAGTTGCTGAACTTTCTCTGTCAACTGCAAGGTAAGGTCTTGAGCTGTAGCCTCAAGTTCCTTTCTGAGTCTTCCTTCAAGCTGTATTTCATCATGGGCACATCTCAGACATTCTTTTAACCGGTTGATCTCATCTTCCATTTGGATGGAGGCAACTTTTGCAGACTCTATAGATACCATCAAATCCCTATTCTCTTGCATGCAATCCATAAGACTTGATTTAGTATTTTCTAGTTCCTCGCATACTGTATTACATAACAATAGCTTTTGAGCAAGATCCCTGTTCTCGTCTGAAACTTGTTGGATTCCTGCCTCCAGGTCACCTTGCAATGCCTTGTTTTGGTCAACAAGTGTCTGAATAGTGGACCTGAATTGACTTCTCATATAAGCGACTTTAACATCTGTATTTAGTGAATAATGAAGAGTTCCTGCCAATTCATTCTCCAATTCAGAAACTTGGAGGTGGAGAGAGGAAGTCTCATCATTTTGTTTCCTTTGGCTTTCTTCGGTACTCGACAGGAGAGAATGCAGTTCTTTTTCTAGATCAAGAACTCTTTTCCTCAGAAGGACCAACTCAGTCTTTTGTTCATCAGAAAACAGCAGTTGCTGAACTTTCTCTGTCAACTGCAAGGTAAGGTCTTGAACTGTAGCCTCAAGTTCCTTTCTGAGTCTTCCTTCAAGCTGCATTTCATCATGGGCACATCTCAGACATTCTTTTAACTGGCTGACCTCGTCTTCCATTTGGATGGAGGCAACTTTTGCAGACTCTATTGACACCATCAAATCCCTATTCTCTTGCATGCAATCCGTAAGACTTGATTTAGTATTTTCAAGTTCCTCACTTACACTGTTACGTAGCAGTAGCTTTTGAGCAAGATCCCTGTTCTCATCTGAAACTTGTTGGATTTCTACTTCCAGAATGGTGAGTTTTGACAACAACTCTTTATTTTTCAATGTGCTTCTTTCTTCAGCTTCTAAGCTAAACTTAAGCTTCTCTGTAACATCTTCCAATTCTAGATTAAGTTTTCCAACTAAAGCATTTGCCAAACCTAACTTTCTTGTGATTTCTCCCATCTCCGATTCAAAATTCTGCTCCATATCCAATATTTGTGATTTTGCCTCATTTAAAGAACAAAGAGCAACGTCATTTTTTTCCTCTATCTCCTGCTTCTCCTTGCGAAGTTGAAGTATCTTCTTGTGCACTTCATGCTGAAAATGTTCCAAGTGTGAAAGAAGAGCCATGTGGTTGTCACTTTCCAATTTCTCTTCTGAAGACATGACATGCACAGTAGAACCATGAATTTCCTCATTGCAAGAAACCATGCTAGAATATAGAATCTGCAGCTTCTCTTGTAGCTTATATGTTGTATTTTGTAAATCAGAGTGTGCTGAGGATTGCTTGTTAAATTCTTCTTGTAATGCCTTGAAGCCTTCGACAGTAGATCTGATTTCAGTTTCCAGACAACTTTTTTGGAGACTTTCACTTTTTAACATCTCTTCCAATTGATTCTTTTCTACAAGACAACTTTCATATTTGCTTTCATGAACTTGACATTCCACCATATATTCTGCAGTCTTTTGGGCGAGAGAAGTATTTTTGTCTGAAACATCACGAAGTTTTGCTTCAAGGATATGATTTCTCATCATCAAATCATCATATTCAGAGCGAATCTTAATTTCATCTTTCCTCAAAACTCTGGCCTCCTCCAATGTGTTATGCCACTTAAGCATTAATGATTCCTTTTCAGCACTTGAATCTTCTAGCTGTTGTGTAAGTTCAACCATCTTGTGCTTCATGTTCTTAACCCCATCATTCACATCACGAAGAGTTTCCTGGAGAACCTGTGTGAAAAGTTCCCAATGAATGCTCAGCATATGAATTTCTGAAGGCTCAGCTTTTGTGTTTGATTTGAGTTCTTTCAGAATATGGGGTGATGTCATAGCCTCTGGACTAACTTTATCCACCGACCGCCGGTTATCTGATTCGCCATATTGGTCTTGAGAGTGATTCTTCTGTGTCGCTGAAGATAGACCATTCTGAGGTAACAAACCTGTTACCTGAATAGTTTTATTCTGTGAATCTGTATAACTAATATCCTCAATTTCGACTCCTAAATAAGTTCTGTTATCCTTGGTTTGCAACTCAAGATTGTTGTGCAATCCTCTCTGCAAGACACTTTTACTTTCATCAATGAAGTCAGAACTGTAAAGATCTGTGTACCCTGCCTTATCTGAGACCCCATTATCTATTTGAGACATTCCACAGTCGGTTTTTGTAGATATACTTTCTGACTGAATTCTTCTGATGCCCGACCTGTACGGCTCTTTTGAAACTTCACGATCTTCTGGACAAAAAATTTGGGAAACATCTGCAAGGGCCTGCTTTGCAAGGTTTTCATTTGTCTCATACATTGACAAAACCTGGAATGAAAGGAGTTCAAGGTCTTTTTGGAGACGGTCAACTGCAACAGCATAGTTCCATCGAACCCTTTTGAGTGCAGACTCAGACACAATAGCCTTTTTCTCGAGCTCCTTGTTCAGAGAATCCAAATCATGCCTATCTGCTGCAAACCTGATGAACTGTTCATTCATGTCCTGGCCCAATTTCTCAACCTGACTTTGGAGTGCAGAATTGTGTAGAGACAAGAAGAATGTTCAGTTCTGAGGTTTTCTAGTTCATTTACTGCCTGCTGCCGATTATCCTCAAGTTCCTGAATAAATGCTTCATAGTAACACTCCATCTGGCCCATCTTTTTTGCCAGGTTTATGTTCTCAGTCTTGGACTCTTCTAATTTCTGAAGAAGCTCACACATCGTCTCCTCCGCTACGCCTGCAGCATCAGCATTTTTCTTATGTTCTTGAGTGACACCCAAGCATTGAATCATAGCATCTGGATTGTAAGATCCTTCCAGCCATTGTCCATGGTTAAACTGTTCAGACAGCACAACCCGAGGGAGTTGAATTGCCTTCAGCTGACTTCCTTCCACCAGGGCTAAAGAAGTTCCTGTTGTGAGACCTTGTTTAAGATTTTGGAGGTGACTGTCAAGAAATTCTAAATCGGGATGAAGAAAGTCGACACCACTTCCATGGTATGCAAGGCATGCCTTATTCTGAATTTCTTTAACTTTTTCCTCAATAAGCAACAGGTCTTGAAGCCATTTAGTCTGAAGTATATGGGGAAAATTGTTACCATCCATGGATAGAGTATCTGCCGGATGGCATTTTGTCATTACTAGGGAAGAGGTTCTGCCAGGAACACACTGCACAGCTGTAGTAGATCTCAGTTCTTCCAAATCACTTTTGAACTTATAGCACTCAGATTTTAGTAGGGAGACTTCTTTGGTGAGTTTCTCTCCAGAAGCAAGCTCTAGAACAAGTTGCTCAGCTAAGCTTTGTGTTTCCACACCTAACTCATTAGTCAGGCTCTGCAGTGACTTTGCTTCAGTTTTAAGCTGTAGAAAGGCCGACTCAACTACCTCCAATCTTGCTCTGAGTCGATTATTTTCTTCATAGGCAGGCGCTAGATCATTATCAGCAGAGTAATCTGAACTCCATCCATGAGTCCATTCATTGCTTCCTTGCGTTGAAAGACGACGAACAGTTCTAGGACTCTGACCGATTAGTAATACACCTGCATCACCAGAGATTGTGCTCCTAAGGCTGTCAACTTCATTTGCACTGGAAAAATCATTCTTCTCAGCATGTAAACTCTCTGAAGTATTTGATGAACCATCAATTCCAGCAGCTGAATCCTCATAATCTTCATTTGATTTCCCCACCTTTTCAAATGAATGAAGCTCCGGAGATTCTTCTTTGAACCTGACCTTAGCATTAACCTGTTCCCAGTGACAAGACAAGTTATCACCAGTACCAAGAAGTGTAAAGTCTTTCATGAAATACGAGAAAAAATTCTACCCAGAAAGCGAGTAAAGTCTTTTGATAAGAAAAACCAAGAAATTTCCCATATCATCATAACTATACATTAAACTGTCAAATTATAAATTAACCATATTGGAATAACCATTAGATTCAAGAGAAGCAATTTGATTTATAGGTTCTTGCTTTTGTATGTGATTATACAAAATGATGGTTTAGTGATGGCAGTATTGTTACGGCAGATGCGAGGAACACCTAGTGCTAGAGGCGCAAGGTGCACGGCTTGGCACGTGACTCATTGAAGCGAGGCACAAATGATCTTAAATTTATTTTGGAAACTATACGAATGTATAATAAAATTGATAAGAATATTTTAATAATTGTGTGTTGAATTTATAAGAAAAATGGAAAACAATTCTAGAAAATTTGCATATTACACCTAGTGCTAGAGGTGCAAGGTGCATGGCTTGGCACACGACTCAATGAAACGAGGCACAAATTATTTCAAATTTACTTTAGAAACTGTACGAATATCTAATAAAACTGAAAACAAAATCTTAATCAACAATTTACTGTGTATATTCAATTTATAAGAAAATTGGAAAAGAATTCAGAAATTTGCATATTAAATGAAACTAAACCGAGGATGGCTGTTGAGATTCCTCAAAGAAGGGTCATATGTAAAGGATCGACGGGGTTTTGCTGGATGTGAAGGAGGGGCAAATGCTGAAAAGTTTGAGATGAAAGGAGGGGGTAGGGGTGAGCATTATTCGGTTTTGGACCGAAAACCGAACCGAACCGAACCGAATAAGAGGTTCGGTTCGGTTTTAAAAAAATTCGGTTCGGTTTCGGTTTTGAAAATACTAAATTTTCTTATTCGGTTTCGGTTTCGGTTTTGAGTTTCGGTTTCGGTCCAAAACCGAAAACCGAATAAGAAAATTTAATTAATTTATATATATATATATATCTATATATATATATATATATATATATATATATATATATATATGTGTGTGTGTGTGTGTGTGTGTGTGTGTGTGTGTGTATGTGTGTGTGTACTATATATATAAGTATTAATATATATAGGTATATACTAACTATATATAGGTGTATACTAAATATGTCTATGTATATTTAGTTACTCTATATATTAACAAAAAAAGCTCAAAAAAATCAAAAAAATATGAATAAACCGAATAAACCGAAAACCGAACCGATTTAATTCGGTTCGGTTTGATTCGGTTTTGACCCAATTCGGTTCGGTTTCGGTTTTGCTTATTCGGTTTCGGTCCAATTCGGTTTTGGGTTATTCGGTTCGGTTTAAACCGAATAAACCGAATGCTCACCCCTAGGAGGGGGGTGGGGTCATTGACTTAACACCTAGGCCAAACTCATTTCTTATGTCATCTTCTAATGTATTTGTCACTCGTCCATCATAGCATTTCAGCTACACTAGTTTTCTGGACATATTGTTTCTTATTTCCCTACCACTAAGTTCCATAAATATTTATTGGTCTTATAGATGTATTTGATAATTTTCCTTTCAACTCCAATCATATCCTGTCACAAATTACTCCAGAAGAACTGCTCAAATTCAAACATCCGGGATTACTTGCATTCGTATCCTTTTGAATCTCCCAATCATAATGAATGATTGATCATAAATACCAAAAACTATCACTCCTAGGTATCTCTTGTCCATTTATATATGTTCTCTTTTCTCTTGTACTTGTGATGTTAAATTTCATATATTCTGTATTAGTCTTAGTCTCTAAACACTTGGATTCCAAAAAAATTCTCCAGATTTTTATTTTAGCATGCAACCCTAATTTACTCTCACCGACCGACGTAATATCATCAGCTAACATAACTAACACCGCATACCATAGAATATATCATAGAACCTCCTGCTGAATATGCCTAGTAATTGTATACATGCCTAGTAGAAAAAAGGTAAGGACTTAATGATAACCCATGATGTAAGCCAATGACGATAGTATGTGGTTTGTCATCTCCTCCAATGGTTTGTATCGTCGTAGTTACTCCATTGTACATATTCCTGATAGTCTCAATATAGCTAGTAGGGATTTATTTCTTTGTTAAATTCCACTACATTATCTCCTACGAACGTTATCGTAAGCTTTCTTTAGATCTATAAAAGCCATATATAAATCCCTTATTTTCTCTCTAATTTTTTACACTAATCTTCTTAGTAAATAAATGGCATCTATAGTAGGTCTCCTGGTCTCTTGACATAAAACTGAATTAATTCTCTGGATTTATATGTTTTTAATCATTTTAATCATGCCTCTCCATGTTTATTGTTGGTCACTTGTGTTTCTCTTAAGAATTTTAAATAGATCAACCAATCAAGTAGCATGGAAGCATCCCCACATAGTTCCCATGCATTATTTCATCCATGGACGTTTTGTTCAAGATTCAACTCTAACATGTAAGTTCATAAAGTGGCGTGCTACAATGGATCTGAGGGCATAAAATGCTAAAAGATTGTGACAATGTAATGAAATAATACCACATACTATTGTCAGTTGACTTGAGAAATAAATTTATGTGAAAACTTAGAATGCTAGCCAAAAGGCCTAAGTAATGGTTTTCAAATTGGAAAGCAACTGCAGATAGGATCTGATAGAACTATTTCAGAAAGAATAAGACCTTGTCCATCTGTTCATTGCCCATCGGTGATGAAACTGTTGCAATTTCGCCAGGGTTGTGAATTCTTTGGCCAGTTAATGGCTGGAATCCCTTAACACTGAGTTCCCTTTGCTGCTCAAATTCCCTGATTTACATAAATAGGCATTAGCCAAGTAGGTCAGGAAGTTGGCAAAAGCAACCTAGAAGTTACAGAAGTAGCACCTGAACCCAGTTTTGGAGGTGAGGAGCTGCACAGTTACCTGGAAGCAAACAATTTGAAAATGTCAGATACTGTTTATGTAGGTCTCTTATTTGAATGTTGTCATCCTTAGATTTACAGTTTACATGTACAAAGGCCATAAGGCTTAGAGAATCAATTGCTTTCTGCATTTCAGTAGATTGGAAAACGGGTATTCATGTTTAGTATATGGAAAAACTATCAACAGTTGTAATCATTTTCAAGATCAAGTGAAATTTATGTAGCCAATTTGTTCCAGACTTGATTAGCCAATGTATTAGACTAGAGAGAACATAAGTCAAGAAGCATAAGAGAAAAGAGGAAGCCAATTGAGACTTGAGACATACTCACATGTAAAATTGTCCCAAAATCACAGCTATGAAGTGGCAATGCAACAGAAGATGGTTTGGAAGCATCTGCAAAGTCAGCAAGGTTGATGCTGACATCCCCAAGTAGACAAGATCGAGAAGATCCCTGGTGACAATGAAAGCACCAGAAAACACAGTTATATAAATTCATTAGCACCTGCTATAGGCAATGATTTCAAAAATGGAAGCAAATAGTACACTGGAAATAGTTATTCCAACTCTAAAGCAGAAATCTTTGTTATAGACAACAAATTACAGAGGAAAAAAGAATGGTTGTAAAAAGTTGCTTACCATTGCCACAACAAGTTTATAGAGCTTATCATCATATTTTTTGGTCCTTGGATCCTGAAGAAGTCTTGTAGTTTCATAAATGGGATCTGACCACTTGCAATTTCCATTCTTCACACTTGCTTTATTTGTCTTTGCAGTTGGCTTCCCTGTGTCGAGAGGGATGAAGGACAAAAATAATTTGTCCCATCCTGATTGTGGAATCTGATGAAAGCACATATGTGACTATCAAACATGGAATGCACCAAATGACCATAAGTTATACTTACGTAAGGCATTTAAATATCCCCAGAGAAAGGCAAAGTGATTGCATTGAGATTTTCCATCCCAAGCTACAGTTATAAATAGCTGGTAACAGTAGACTATGATGTGGTGGAAGGTGCTGCAGATATATGCTGCTATATCACCATTATATCATATTAACCTTGTTGTCAGAATTGTACATCCAGATTGCAGATTGAACGCTCCACCCCGATATGAGGACTCTTTGATCCGAATCCCACTAGTGGATTGGACCCAGGTCTTGCGATCCGACTCGTGGAATCGTGATCCAGGTCGGATCGTCCACTCCAAATTTGGCAGACCCCAACCAGATTCTGGCCCTTTTCTAAAAAAATTGAAGGTCGTTTTGGTACTTTTATGTTCTTATATACTTTTCTATGCCCTCTTCATATTCTATTAGATTTATAATCTATTAGATCAAATATTTGTATTCTGTGTCCTCTTTCTCTTCTCCCAAAAAGGGATATCCAAACCTATTGTCATTTGTTGCGGTGAAGCACTAGTTGAGATAATTTGAATTGTACTTTTTCTCTTTGGTTTTGGATCAAATATCTCTGTTTTAATTTAAATTGTGCTCTCTTTCTCTTTGGTTTTGGAAGTGGAAAGAAAAACATGTGACATGGGAGTATTGTTAGATTGTGGACAATGATCAAAAGCATCTGCAATGCAAATAGTGTTGTTCTAGATATTGGGGATGGTTGTTCTGAATGAAGCACCACCTAGCCTAAACGAAGAAGAAACAAAGAAGAATGTGGCAATATGCAACCAAGTTTCGGACGATCTCCAAGTTGTTCAATCATCTTCTTACTTCCAAAGTTTCAATGATGACAAGAAGAAACAAAGAATAGAGGAGCACTACAAAATTGGAGGCCGAATTACTTCGATGGTGCAAACAGTAGCGTCCGTGACGGTGGAAGTGGAGCGAAGCGAAAGGAACTTAATGTTGCCGCGGAAGGGGGTGGACAAGAGATGATGACACAAACGATGTTGAAGCAAGTTTGGAAGACGGGAAATAGGATATGATTTTTCAAGCAATATCTGTTGGGACGTGATGTGACCCGAACCGGAGTTGACCCATGTGGTATGATATTGGACTAGATCTGTATGTCTTAAGTGAAATTTTTCATGTAAGGCCTAAACAAATCATAATTATCTATCCCTCATAATCCACTTCCAACCGGATGTAGGATATCCTAATTATCTACCCCTCAATCTTACTTCCTACCGATGTGGTACTAAGCTACCAACTCCATTGTCACCAACTTTGAGTGCTCAACCGGAAACGAGATACAACCCAACAATCTCAACATTAGCTCCTTTTGCTAGCCGAGCAACCAAACACCCCAGCTTCCATTGCTTGTTCCTGCCAGTTGAGCACCCTGGATTCAACATATTGACATCTTGATTCGTTGGATCATAAAACTAAAGCGACACGTTTATCCACACCAACATTGTGTGACAACCACAAAATCTTGCACCACCTTAGGCGTGTCAGACTCGAGCCAATACGTGTAGTTGCCTCCAACATTAGGTCCGATCATGGGCGGAGCCAGCATAGGCCCAGTGGGATCATGTGACCCCACTCAATTTTTATAATATATATATTTTTTTGGAATAAGGGTGAATTTATTCCTCGCATGTAGCGGAAAAGGTATTACAGTACATAATATCACAACTTTCCAGGCCCCAAAATATAATATTATGGGGCCATTATTGATACATCGAATTCTATGTTATGTAGAATTCCAATAGGGGGGGTAGTCAAGCCTTCGAAAATACGTCTAATTTTTATAATATATATATATATATATATATATATATATATATATATATATATATATATATATATATATATATTCGTTATTAATTATTTTACTCCCAGCTAGTTATATTATGAACGAGTAACAATCTGATACATCGAATTCTATGTTATGTAGATAATAAATTCTGATACATCGAGTAACAATCTGATACATCGAATTATTTTACTCCCAGCGGAAAAGGTATTACAGTACATAATATCACAACTTTCCAGGCCCCAAAATATAATATTATGAACGAGTAACAATCTGATACATCGAATTATTTTACTCCCAGCGAAAAAGGTATTATAGTTATATTATGAACGAGTAACAATCTGATACATCGAATTATTTTACTCCCAGCGGAAAAGGTATTACAGTACATAATATCACAACTTTCCAGGCCCCAAAATATAATATTATGGGGCCATTATTAATACATCGAATTCTATGTTATGTAGAATTCCAATAGGGGGGGTAGTCAAGCCTTCGAAAATACGTCTAATTTTTATAATATATATATATATATATATATATATATATATATATATATATATTCGTTATTAATTATTTTACTCCCAGCTAGTTATATTATGAACGAGTAACAATCTGATGTTTTACTCGTTTTATTTGTAGTTGCAAGTAGCTGAATCATGCCATAAATTTTGTCCTTAATTGTTCTTAGATGGCAAGATTTAATTCTCTTAGATGGAATAAAATTGTTCTCTAGCATAACATTTTTCGATTAAAAAATATAAAAAATATGAAGTCAAAATAAATTAGTGGTTGGAAATAAAATATTTTAATTTTGTTTTTCCTTGAGGGAGAAAACAATATTTAATTTTCATAAGACCATAGGATGGCAAGGTTCATGACTAAAATGGAAACATCAAAGTATGAATTTTAAGATACACTGAATATCCTCGATCAAATGATCAAAATTAATCAAAATATCTTCTATGACCTGACTGAAATGACACTGAAATTAGTTTAGGTGCAAATTATATTGGGTTAGAATTAATGTCCACTTTAATACCAATCGTATTATGAAATGAATGAAAAAAATGAACAGCTACAATAGAAAAACTATAATAGACGACCAACGTTAGGTATAGAAAATAGAATTTCTGACTAATTTATGCAAATTTGTCCCTACATTTTTTTTGAATTAAAATTGCTTTAGTCGAGTTTGACCCCGTTGTACCTAAATCCTGGCTACGCCACTGGGTCTGATACACCTCCCTGCGAATGTCTAATACCCAAACCACTTTATGGAGGATGTGCCTCTAACTCCACCTTGAGAAGAGAGACCGTATAATCCGATTATAAGCATGAACGTTCAATGCAATCTGTCTCGAACCAATTAGAGCCGCCCAATCATGTCCTACCAGTCCTATAACCTTGGGCTCTGATACCACTAGTTATAAACATGGTGTCCCGCAAATCGGAGTTGACTCGCGAGGTGTAATATTGGACTGGACCCATATGCTCTGAATTCCCATGTAAGGCATGAATCAATCCAAGTTATCTATCCCTCATGATATCACTCCCTAGCCGATGTATAGCTAAACTACCAACTCCAATATCACCACATTTGAGTGCTCAACCAGAGACGGGATACGACCCAACAATATTTGGATGTGTTATGTTCATGCTCTTTATTTCCATATCGTAGAGAGTTCCTATCTGTATGCTTTGTTGGAGGGAGCTACAAGCTTTGGAAAGGGACTAAAGCCTCCGGCATACCACGAGATTATGAACAATTTCCTAAAGGCGGAGTTGGAAAATGTTGAAGCATATGCGGAGGATTACAAGGAGTGGATAAATAAAGCATGCACTATAATGTCGGATTGATGGATGAATGGTGTGAATAGATCCATAACCAACTTCTTGGTTAATAGTTCATGTGTGACATACTTTCTACGATTGGTTGGCAAGTCCGATATTTCAAAGAATGTAGACAATATTTTTATCTTCGTGATGCAGTTATGGAGGAAGGGAAGAAAATGTCGTCGAAGTGGTCACCCATAGTGCCAACAGCCAAGACATTATTTTGGTCTCCTTGTGTAGCAAATTTGTTGAATCTTATGTTGAAAGACGTAGGAAATTTACCTTCGCAATCTTCTACTATCGAGAAGGCCCGAACCACATCTAAAGTCATATTTGAGTGTTGAACTATCATATTTGAGTGTTGAACTTGATGAAGAAGGCCAGTAAAGGAATAATTTGATATGTCCCTCAATTAACTCGGTTTTCTACCTACTTTCTCACTCTCAAGAGTTACGTGAATTAAAAGGAGGGTTGAGAAGTACGTTTTCTAATCCTCTTTGGACTCAAATTTGATATGCAAAGAAGGAGGGTGGGAAGGTGATGGAAGACATTATATGTGCTTCTCTTGCAAAAGTGCTTCGGGTCCTTGATGGAGAAGATAAGCCTCCAATGGGCTATATTTATGAGATGATGGATCATATGAAAGAGACGATCGTGAAGAATTTGAATAATATTGAGAGCAAACACTGTTATGTATGTGATATCATTGACATAAGGTAGAACAAACAATTGCATAAGCCTCTACATGAGGTGGGGTATCTCCTAAATTCGATCATCCACTACGAGGAAAACATCAAATGTGACGTCGAGATCAAGGAGGACGTATATGATTGCATCGAGAGGATAGGTCCCACTACAAGAGAGGGTTTTGATATATTCTCAACTTGATTAGTTTCTTGCGGCATATCGTTTATTTGGGAGGAGTCTTGCAAAAGAAACAAGAAAGACCAAGCATCCTGGTAAGCCACTATCGACTCCTAAGTCCTACCTCTTTTAATATTTTGAATAATTCTTCATGTTATATAAATACATATAGTTTATATTCAAATCTATGTGGGATGCTTATGGATATACTTGTATGGTACTTCAAAGGATACCAAAGGTTTGCAATGAGAGTCCTTACTCTCGCATGTAGAGCGTCCGGTTGGGAACACAATTCTAGTACATTTGAAATGGTAAATAAATATTCCATTAAACTTTTAAAGTAGAAGTGTAAAAGTATAAGTGTATAACTAATTGGATGTCCTTTTTTAGGTGCATTATAAAAGAAGAAACAAGTTGGAGCAAAAGACGATGAATGCACTTGTATTTGTGAAGTACAACAGTATACTCCGCATAAGACATGAGAAGAGGGAGTCTCAAAGAAAGTATAATTTGATATGCTTATCAAACATAGAATCGGATGATGATTGGATCACTGAGAAAGAGCCTCCAACTCTTCTGGAGGATACAAATTGGCTAGATCAGTTGCTTTAAGTATGAGGAAGGTGGTAGTTATTTTACTACTAGAAAGAAGAGAGGACCAAGAGAGATCTCCAGCAAGAATGGCAAGAAGAAGAAGGTAGTAAACTTGGAAGAGGATGAAGAGGTAGTCTTCCGATGAGAACGACGAGTATGAAGCGAATGTCAACATTCCATACATGCATGTCACGGAGAAAGAGCCTCCAACTGTTCGGAGGACACAAATTGGCTAGACATCAGTTGCTTTAAGAATGAGAAAGGTGGTAATTCTTCTACTACTAGAAAGAAGAGAGGGCCAAGAGATATCTCCCCACAGGAATGTCAAGAAGAAGAAGGTAGTAAACTTGGAAGAAGATGAAGAGGTATTGTCTTCCAATGAGGACGAGGAGGATGAAGCGAACGTCAACATTCCATACATGGATGACTCCAATGACGATCATTTCTCAAATTCTAGTGACGAATCATTTCTCAAATTCTAGTGACGAAGATGTCTTATGAGAGTGATGTTTTGGGTTATTAACATTTTGGGATCCTACTAATTATAATTTTTTAGTCGGTTGGCTTGTATTGTCCATGATATATGCTAATACCTACTTATTTTGTGGATCTATTTATCAATTATGCAATATATTTCTTATTTATCCATATTTGTTCGTATTTATTTGAATTTTTTAGAGATTTAATCAAGAATCTTATGATTATTGGTTAAGATCTAGATCCGATCCGGACACCTTTACGGTTTACTATCACATAGGATTTTGACAACCTTGCATAGTAACATATTGTCTAAGAATAAATATATCTATTTATCTTATTATTTTCTTTTTGCGTTGAGGCCACAGTTTGAACCCATGACCTCCCCACTAATCCACACAATCCCCAAACTGCTGGGCCACCCCCTAGTGGCAATATATTTATTTACCCAAAGTACATCAAAATGGCCAAATTTAACTAATATATCATTTTTAGAAAAGGGATAATTTTCTGAAAGTTAATTGACATAATTCAGTCTATAAGAAGATTTTCTCTTATCATCAACAAAATACAATCACAACCCTAAAGCAAGTTAATTAAAGGTGATGCAACACATTGCTTCAGCTAAATAGAGCAAACTAGTAATGTACAAGAGCCTATATAAAAAGAGTAACAGTAAGCAAGTAAAAACTAGTGATATATTAACTTACAGTGTAATTAAAAAACAAGTGAACTTAATAAAAAATAGTAACTGGACTTCTAAGAAAGCATAAAAGTTGTTTACTATATAACTAACTAACAGAAAGCTCACTAGCCTCGAGCAAAAAACTAAATAACTAATGAATCACAAAGCATTGTACTAAAAACAATGATTTGAAAATGACAGAAATAGGGCTATAGCAACAATACAACAGCTGCTAAATGCCAGAGTTGCCTATGCTGCCACTATAGCGGATGCTATGAGCCCAGCTGCTATACTCGGCAGCTATGGCCTGTATGTAGCAGTTTGGTACCTGCACTGCTATCACAGTTCTATGTTACCACGATATCAGGTGTATTTCGTCAACTAAACCTTGTATGTTACACATATTGAAACAAACAGACTCGTCGTATAACAGATAAACATATAGTATCTCACAGTTCCAGGTTCATATACCAGTACTTTAGTCGCAAAATTGATTGTTAGAGATTCTAGCATCCAAAAGAAACTAAAGTTTACATCCAGAACTAGCAAGGGAAGACATAAGAGAGAAGTGTAACAAGAAAAGGCAATGAAAAGACCAAAGCAAGCAACAACCTTCTTCTCATTACGTTCACTTCAAAATTAAGGTAAACGCTAGAACAAAGAGTACCAGACTAATTATATTTACTGTTAAATATTCAAGTCCCTTTCAAATTAGAGACTGAAGAAAACCAACACTTGCTAGAAACAATATGTTGTGCAGGCAAGAGTGTCTGCATTAGCAATTGTTGCAAAGTAATCAGCTTCAACATCACAGCATCATAGTGAAGAATGAAAACAAGATGTATTTGGTCTCAAAGAAAGCTTTACTTATAACTAAAAATGCAAGAACACTAAAGGACACTTCCCCTCATTATTTAGTGAGTGTTGCCAGATCTTCCTATGGATTGCTTCTTCTCCTCTTTCGTGGTCAAAGTGCCTATGATACCAGTTCAGGTTTGGTTACCTGAAGTCCACGTAGAGGCATGAACGGCTGGATCCGTCATCTTGGCAAGAATTCATTTTCTTATTTTAAAATCATGTTTCCGGTTCTGCTGCATTTCGAAGTCATAGCTTTTTCAAAACAAAACACATGACTGCTAAAATGATAACATGCTGTGTAGAGTCCAACACATACTCATCGAAGGTTAGCAATCTGTATTCTTCGTGAGTCAGTTATTCTCCAAAAGAAATTATCAAAACAATTATCTTCCCTTTTACAAAGAAGGCGATCTGTTACACCACTTGGATACTTCGCAACTTGCAGTTTACTGAATGAAATATAAAGTTAAAATCACAAAAGATAAATCTGCAAATTTGAAGTTCTAGATTTCAGGGGTTCCGGGTTCTCTCAGCTTAGACCAACACCTAGTCAAAAGACATTTAATATTTCTCCAAAGCATAGAAAACAAAGAACATTGTGTGTACCTGTACATAAGTTAAGCTTGCAACTGGTGGTGAAATTTAGAACAGACCTTTCGTCCAACACGGTATAAAATAAGCAGTTAGTGACGCTTTTGAGGTTTCAAGCACAAGTAAGGAATCAACAAAAGAAGATCACATGCCAACCTCCTTATAAAATCCATAAAGTGAATAAAAAGACCATTCATTGCACACATATCAAAAGAAGCATCACAGGCCAAGCTAGTTTCAAGAAAGATATGAAATGAAAGCAGACGTCTAGGAAGCACGGACACGCCAAGATGGTTGGCGTGTCCGTGCCGTGCCCATGCCCGCTACATATTGGACATGTCACAAGCACCCTTAAATACACTAGGACATGCCAAAACAATATTGTCCATGTCACCATGTCCATTTCATGTCATGTTTGCACCCTTAAATACACTAGGACATGCCAAAACAATATTGTCCATGTCACCATGTCCATTTCATGTCATGTTTGTTTCCGTGCAACATAGGCAGCTGTTAGAAGCAACTTACATGGCTAGCATGAAACTGCAACCGGAAAACAACCTTCACTTTTGCCTTTTCGACCTTCCATTTGGGGGGAATCCTTGACATTGTTCCAGAATTAGCAATTACAAGCTAAGCATGTCACCTTTCATTCTTTAGAGTCTCCCCTGCACCATTATACCAACAACATGATCCTCAATTCTCTTTTCGTAAGCAGCGTAAAAAGGATTCTACCAAATTTCAAAAAATCCTTTCTTTAGAAGTAATTGAGAAGACAAATGAAGAAACAACCAAAGATTCTCTAAAGTATTACATTAATGACAAAAACATATCAACAATTTGTAGACGTATACGTGGAAAAAGCAGCTTAAACAATTGAATTCCTATCACCTTACAGCAACAGGAATAAAAAATTCCCCAAGTAACACCTGTCATCAATTTTTTGTTAAGAACCAAGATTTTTGCTCCAAAATTTGTTGGATCATTTGATAAAAACATAGAAAGAAGAGAACAATTGAGTAACAAAAATGATTAAAATGAAGTAATAACTGAACATTACAATAGAAATCCCTGACATTGTAAATTCACAGCAAAGGACAAAATCCAAAATTTCAAAAAAGGAAGTACCTAATCTCGAAAACTTCCACAGAAATTCAACATGAAAGATCAAACTTCAAGAAATTATCAAAGAATAACTATATAACTCTAGCCACTTTCCACAAATTAAGACCTCAAAAACCGTCTCAAAGAGTAAAATTGCTGAATTTTCCTATTCCAGTCATCAAAAACTTTTTAAAAAATAATAGCAACCAGCAAATCAAAAAGAAGCAACATTTGATAATAATCATAATAACACAAGATCAGAGTAGATCCAGTAGTAGATCCAGTAATTAACATCAGATTGTAAAATAAAAATATATAGCAAACAGAGTAAAAACTCAGTAATAAAAATGATGAAAATTGAATAATAACTGACATTACACAGCAGAAATCCCTAGCATACTGAATTCGCAGCAAAGCATAATAGACAGAACAAGGTTTATAAAGGCTCTAGAGAACTAAAGCAGCAAAAAAGTAGATTTCTAAAAGAAAACACTCACCAAAATTGACAAATCCCACAGAAACGCGACATAAAAGATCCGAACTTTAACGAACTACCACAGGTCTATATACAAATCTAGTCCAAGAATTCACTTTTTCACAAAATCAGGACCTCAAATACCAACGCAAAGAGTAAAAAAAAATGAGGAAAATTCCCCCCCTAAAAAAATCACAAACCTCTGATAATTCCAAGATCGGCATTGCAGAGATGCAAACAGTTAAAATGCTGCTAATTCCGATCATCAAAAGCTCAAAAATCAAAAGTTTTGACACTTTCACATGAATTCAACACAAAAGGTCAAGCTTTATGAAATCATCACAGATCTACAGCACAAATCTAGCTCAGTAACTACGTTTCCACAACAAGGAGGCCCCAAAGAACAAAAAAAAAAATCCCAATTCCGATTCCAATCATCAAAATCTCAAAAAAGTCGCAACCTTTGGTGAGTTGACAAGTTGAGAGCAGATCCAGCAATTGGGCATCGGCATTGTAGAGATCCAAAGGCCAGAGCCCTAACCATCCCAAAAAAATAGTTACAGCGGATGCCGAATCCAAGTGGAACAAGGAGCGATGATTGATGGCTGACTGATTATAAAATCTCACCAAACTCGTTGCTTCAAAGCCGGGATTTGGGGGCAGGGAGGGAATCTTCCTCGAGAAGCGAAGCGAAGTGAAGCGAAATCTGCAGGGTAATGTTTTTTTTTTTCTAGGGTTTGGCGAGATCGACAAGCCCCTAGAGAGAGAGAGAGAGAGAGGAGAGAGGAGAGAGAAAGAAAGGAGAGGAACTCCAAGTCCAAGATTATTATTAGTATATTATTGATAGTAGTGTAATTATAGGAGTAATTAAGTGTTGTTGTCGGAGGTTTAAGAATAAGGACATCCCGCGCAAAGTACTGCAAATTATCTCTTTTCTTTTTTAATTGTCTCTTTTCTTTTTTTTAATTGTCTTGTAAATGTTAAAATGTTGTAGTAAATGAGTATATTCCAACTAATGAATGAGGGCCGGGCCCATTAGACGATGGAATCCATTGGAAGTTGGGCTTTTCTTTATTCCCTCAACTAAGCGAGCGTCCCTAGAATCGGTCGATATTCGATCTATTTTTTAATATTTTTTAATTAATATTTAAAAATTAATATCAGTATCGTATCATTTAGAATCGGTTTCGGTTAAAAGATACTCAGTCGATTTTCGTTTGATAGCAATATTTTAACAATTAACATTAGATCAATCAACACACTTACTATTATGGAAACTCTTAATCTAGAAAAAAAAAATTGGAAGAAATCAATTTCAAAGCTTCTATCAGTCAAGCAATTAATCAAAAAAATAGAGCAATACGAAACAAGTCGCTAACATCTAAAAATGAGCTCAAAAGATCCAACACAATCACTAAGTTCAACCCTTAGCATAAGTTCAAGTGCACCAAAATTTACTTCAAAGTTATAAAAAAAAGAAAAACATAATTCAAAATATCAAAAACTCAATTCTTAAGTAACTTCAAATTCACCAATATATAGGGTTATTTAGTTTGGGTCTCACATATGCATGGATATTAGGATTTGGGTCTCGAAATTATTGTTCATTAGTCTACGTGAACAGTGATTTCGAGACCCAAACTCTAACACGGTCAATTTTGAAACCCAAACCCTAATATTCATGTATATGTGAGACCCTAAAATACATATCCATATATATATAGGGTTATTTAATTTTTCCATATATATATATATATATAATATAATATTATATATATATATATATATAATATAATATATAATATGTCGGGCGCTTGTAGCTCAAGTGGCTAGGCGCACCGGCACTTGGGGCATCGGACGGAGTTCGAGCCCCCACGGGGGCGGCTTGGTGTTCGCCCACGGCCCCCGGCCAAGCGGTGGATGGGTGTCTTTTGACACGGCGTTTGGTTTAAAAAAAAAAAATAATAATAATAATAGATATA